>SZWC01002025.1:202529-235029 GCA_023375785.1 Penium margaritaceum | reverse complement strand
GCAAGTGATGCAATTGCGAAACTAAATCTAACGAAAGCGCATTTCAACACATGGCGTGCTTGAACTATGGTTTGAAAAGAGTGAGGAGATCATGAAACACCATAATGGACAAAAGATCTATATTTTTCTAGTTTTTCGTAAAGCATTTGAGCTGATTCACATGCCGTGCTATACGTACCGAGTCCAGCAAGACACGGTCAACCAACCATGGTCGAGGGTGGCATAATCACGGATGCCAGCACGACAAGTGTGGATATGAGAATGATAAAGGTGATGCATTATGGATAACAGGCCAGTCGCAAATATGTTTTTCTCTAGCTTTAGCGCTGGGCAGCGGGGGTGGATGGGGGACGGTCTACGTCAGCAACCAAACAAGCTTGGTGATGAGCCCAGACCCCCTTGTCTTTGTTTTTTGCCTGAATATGGAACAGTAGCTGAGGCAGTACGAAAGGAAAGGTAATGCAAAGAATAATGAAGAGAAGGTAACTGGTTGAAAGGTTTACAGTTACACTCATCAAATTTTTCCTCCTAGGTTACTAAAGCTTGGTACCAAAAGAAAATCATTGAAATTTATTCCTTTCACAGAGCCAAATCCTTACCGTCATATGATGTAATTTCAGCACACCCTTGTATCATTTTCCATGACATGAACCATTTAAAACTAGAGATATTATCATATAATTTCTCCCCCCTTCGAGTTTTGGTCGTATATGCAATTTAGCTCAACATCATCCGTTATCCAAACTGTATGGAGCACAAACCCTTCAAGTTTAGGGAAGATTTCACAAATTGACTTTTCTAGGGAACTCTGAATGGAACAATGATGTTATGATAGCTCTGGCCTACTCAAAGACAGTGAATAAAAACATGAAATTCCTTGAAGAAAATCTTCTACAGGCATTTGCTACTCTCATTTTCCGGCGGGAGGGTGCACGAGCTGTGCACCCTCCCATCAGAACTGGAATCCTTATTGGATTTTTGTGCACTAACTAGACCTCTCATGTAACTTATGAAGGATAAACCCACATGAATGACAAATAACGCAAGAAAAGTGAGATTGGGGCATATCATGAGGCAGGGGAAGGTTCCATCCAACATGATGATGGCATGGCAAGCATAACCCAACAGTCACAACTTGAGTTATGATCTATGAAACGGTAAGTCTATTACTTTTCCTTCATCCCATTTTGAAAACAAGACGTAATCACAAGACGATGTTTTCACAAATTAAGGGTGCAGGATTTTTTGTCAAAATATATGAATGTAGCAAACACAAATGAAGGTCTGTGTATATGATGTAAGGTTCCTTAACAATGCTTTCACGAATTAGGCATTACCAAGTATCTACATATCACATGGTCTTTCATTCACATCATTCACTTTCTTTTGTTTTATCCTAGTACATACATTTTCCATACGAATAATGTGACTTCTTGCAACTTCCACGTACCATACACACATGAAAAAAAAGTCTTTACACATACCACTTCTTATCATTTTACAGTATTTTCTCTGTACTACGTAACCCTGTGCACGCCTTGCGTGCAACATTGAACCCTTGTTTTCCCATGGATGAAGTAAATTCTCATGGCAAACCTTTCGTTATGTGGTCCAGGTTGCGGGCAATCATTTAGCCTCTTAAGAGATACCAATATGAATACTTTTGCTCGGTTACTATGTAACCCTATGCACGCTTTGCGTGCAACACCTGCCTCTTGTTTCAAAATTGGAACGCTATACGCCATGCTTTGTGATTTTTCATAACAGAACGCAACGCTTTCCGATTTTCCATCACGATGAACCACGGATTTTTTTCCCGATCACGATATGCCACAAGTGGCATACAAGACGTCATTACATACCCCACAAACTAAGGGATTTTCATGACATCTCATTCTTGTCCTTGTTCGTTCATCGAAGTCATGGTTCTTATTTATTTCTTGAACAGGGTTGAGTATGTTAGTCGATATTTGCAAACTTTTTTTGCAGGTTTTTCGTTGTTCGACCATCGAACCTAGAAAACTTCCACGTGCATAACGCGACGGAACTTCTGCATGTGATATTATAAGGGCCTGTTCATCTATAGTTCAATGAAATTTATATTAAGAACAATGCGAAGAAAAGTCTAGATATGCAAAGAGAGAAATTGACAACTTAAGCGAGTAGACAGACCATATGTGTTGAAGAGTACTTGAAGGGGCATATGGAGATCTGCATCGCGCACGCGCGGCTTCAAGCGATCTACTTTCGGAAACCGTGGCTTCTTGCAATCAAGCTTTGGATTATGTGGCAGATAGTTTTTTAAAAAAATGGATCACGTGGCGCAAAACAGGCACACCGGGCACCCCTTCCCTTACACCCATGCGTAGTGTCTGACAGCGTGGTCTGGCTGGAACAAACGGTAGGTTGAATGGAGGTGTGTGTGTGTGTGTCAAGTCAGTGTGAGAAACGCAAGAGGGTGCGCGGTTTTTCCTATTGGGTGGAACTCGTTACCCGAGTCCACCCGTCAACCGGCGAGAAGGAGCTCACCAGCACTCGCTCGATACCTCAAGAGCAAAAATCGCACACGGCACACAAACCAAGTACCTGAGTTGAGGCCTACACTATGCTTGGCTAAACTAACCACCGTTCACAAGCAGGACTAAACCAGGTCACTGAGTCATTGCACTTCACACACAACCAAGCATGAAACTGGATTGTTTTGGGACAAGACGTGAGAACCCCCACAGTGGTGTAAGGACGCGTAGCAGCGACGAGCGTGTATCTGGTGGCTGGTTACAACTACTCGGAAACTGTTGGACTCGTATCTTCTCCCCCAGTCTTCTGTAGTCTCCGTCTAATCTGGAATCTGCAAGGCAATGGACGTGAGCCGAGAGGTCACAATAAGTTGTATGTACAAAATGACTCCCCCAGGACCACATGGCGAACAGAGCCATCGGCGTAACTGAACTGATACAAGCAATGGCACAAGCACAGCGATGGCAAATGACAATAGACATAGCTCAAGAGCAGAAGTCAATCCACAGTACAGGCAGGGTGCAATCCAACAGAACGTACGGCCGCAAGAAATTTCGCACCGCTGATGCCCTTTGTTCAAAAATCAGCCTGCTGTGAGTCAGTGCCGACCCACGCGACTTGAATCTCACCTCGATCCACCAGATATCGGATGTAATGGTACTCGACATTGATGGGCTTCGTACATGCATGAAACACACCGAAATTCTTCGTGATGGCCTTTGCGCTTTTGTTGTCACATCAAAGCACAACGGGGGGCATAGACTAACACAGTTCATGCAATATACGCACTAACCACACACTCTCTGTCGTGCCAGCACCCAAAGCTACATACTCTGCTTCGGCGGTGCTGTGAACAATGCAGTCCTGCTTGCCGATGCGCCAAAAGACGGCAGTTCTCCTAATGGGCCACGGTTGTCTTGCGGGCGGAATTCACCTTGAGGAAGAGCTGATGCGCCCAATGAAGAAGCTAAAGAGGTTTGGACAAGGGCTCAAGCACAACGTCGCTTTACCTCGAGAAAATGTCTGCGTGCTCAAAGCACTCCAATCATGAGCATGCAAAGCGCCCAAAGCTGTGTACCTCATGCAGTCCCAAGGCGCGTATAGATGCACATGGCACGCCACTAGTAATCAGCTGTGCACTCGGCAGGTCCCTGATGAAGGGAGTGGAAAGCGGGAATGTGAGCCGTGCGGATGGCATGTGTCTCTACAGCAAGCGGGGACAGTACCAGGTCCCAGCCCCCACGTGGATCAGCACCCACGCCCGTGCCGGCCTCTCCAAGGAAAGGGCAAAAGTCCACGACAATCTCGCACGGCATGGCGTAAAGGAGTCCGCGCATTGCCCAAGCTGCTGTCAGTACCTGAGCGCAGTCCATATCCTGGTACGGACTGTGATAGTAGGGCCATACCCCCTCTGATGTAGCCCAGACCTGTTAGAGAGTTTCCCAGCAGTCAAAGCCGTCCTTGCTGACATCTCGTAGGGCTGGTGTCGCGAAGTCCTTGGGTTGCTGCTCCGTGGGGAGGGCAACCACATGATGGGAAGGACGAGTGACGGGGAAGACATCGGGACGAGGAAAGCCGCTGAGGTAGGGATCAGGCAAGTTTTGGATCTCTAGGATTAGGGAACTGGAATGCGTCTGAAGCTGGCGGGGACACTCCTGAAGCACTCGAATCCCCCTCTCATGGGTGTTATCCTCCATCCCTTGCATGTCAGGGTCCTCATCTAGAGGGTCAAAAGGTGGCGGGGCCTGTCTTGCTGCTCTCCTCGGTGTAGATGCTGACTGCTATGCATAAGGTATGGCACCGCCAACACCGCCGGATGTCCGCTGTGGGGCCGTGGATCTACCACGTATAAGATCAGTGTCCACACGAATGGCGTCAGTCTGCTACTGTTGCTGACGACGTATCTCATTCTGTTGACTCCATAAATGTGCAATGGCTTGCGAGCATGGGCTCATGACCTCTAAGGATGAGGAGGAGGGATCTGGTGGTCCTTTGCCCCAGTCGGAGCCATGTCAGCGCTTTGTATTGACGGAGACGTCAAACCCGTCGAATGTCAAAACCGCCAGCGTTCTCGACGAGTTGAAACGCTGTCATTTTTTTACTTTCGGACCCCAAAATTTGACGAAGGCAAGTGCAAACGTCAGTAGGGGTTTGCTGATGTCAACACAGACCTGATCACATCAGCAAGAAAAATGCTGATATCAGCACATTTTTTATTTTTTTATGGGAGTCACACGGACTCCTCGGTGGGAGGGGTGGACCTCGTCACCCCCTTGTGTGGCTGCGCAGCTGCACAGAGTCTACACGGCTGTGCAGATTCTGCGCGGCTGTGCGGAATCTGTGCGGTTACACAGTAGCTTCGCGCAGCACTGCTGTGTAGCGCAGCACTGATGCGGCCGCTGAGGCTGCTGCTCCACTATTGTAGCTGCTACTACTATTGCAATGCTGCTACTGTTGCTGCGATGCTGCTGCAGCAACTGCCCGTGGCTGCTGCTGCCACTGGTGCTGCTCGCTGCCGCTGTCTCTGCTCATTGCTACTGCTGCTATGCACTGCTGTTTCTCACAGCCGTCGCTTCGCGCTGCAACCTGTTGTTACGTGCTGTCGTTGTGGACTGCTTCCTTTTATTTGTCAGAATGCCCAACCAGACACGGCTGCTACTGCCACCCGGTGCTGCTGCTACTGTTCAGCTTGGCTGCTGGAGCTGGTAAATGTCGCAGCTCACCCGGTGATGTCGCCATTGAAAACGGCAACAACGAGTCCTAGGATGCGGCGACAGCGGTGACTCTCACTGTTGTTGCCGGTGCTGCGTCTCTATGGTGCAGCTCAACGAGAGAGGTCTTGCCCCTCTGATACCATGGGAATATGCGTGGAAGCTTCTTAGAAAAACAGCTGCTGACTTGGTGTCAATGCCTGTTTAGACAGTGACAACAGTCACAGGTTGTGCACACAATAGCACGGGTCTGGCTAGGAGACACGAGGCGAAGTCTCAGAATGCTTCCATTGTATTTGCAGAGAGAAATGATAAATGAGAGATCCATGGCATAAGTACCTGCCGTGGCGCACGGCGGGTGTCGCACGGGATAGCACAAGGTCATAAAAACTGACCCGAAACCACTGTTTTGGCCGTAACTCGGTGTATACATGTTAGAACACCACACCGTCTAAACCTAGGCGTGTAGAATCACAAGAAGGATGATACGACTGATCACATGCATGCTTTTCGCATCAAACGGTGGACAAACAATGCATAAACATGGANGTGACAACAGTCACAGGTTGTGCACACAATAGCACGGGTCTGGCTAGGAGACACGAGGCGAAGTCTCAGAATGCTTCCATTGTATTTGCAGAGAGAAATGATAAATGAGAGATCCATGGCATAAGTACCTGCCGTGGCGCACGGCGGGTGTCGCACGGGATAGCACAAGGTCATAAAAACTGACCCGAAACCACTGTTTTGGCCGTAACTCGGTGTATACATGTTAGAACACCACACCGTCTAAACCTAGGCGTGTAGAATCACAAGAAGGATGATACGACTGATCACATGCATGCTTTTCGCATCAAACGGTGGACAAACAATGCATAAACATGGAATCAGGCCCATGGCCAGTCCACCGATAAACTCCTATGTGCTGTAGAAAAACTACAGGAGGTCCCAGGCAGCGTCCAGAGCTCTTGGACGGTCGTCGGTCAGCTCCAAGCTTGGATTCCACCACCAGAGGACGCACCGGTACTACTTGGGCCCGCATCAGGGATCTGCACAGGCATGGACACGACCAAGTGGTCACCGTAAACTGTACAGGTCGAAAGGAACGTCAGAAATCACAACAGTTCGATCATTTCGACACTTGTCATCGAAGTACACTTACCTCTAATTGTACATTACTCAATAGTCCCAAATACTTAATCATGTCCTGCCTCGCAACTTCTAGCTGTTCACCATCTACGCTCTGTTTGGCATAACACTTGGTATCATAGTGCAGCGGTGCTAGAGAGGCATCCATCTACTTTTCCTATCCGGGGGACTACCTCACACAAGCCGTGAGCACATCTCGCACCTCAAGACGTCACAGACTTTGCGACTACGACGTGAAGTGAGCTCGTGCATGCAACGACTAGCAGCGGGTCTTCGGCGACGACATCGGTGATGGAGGAGCAAAACGTGCCTGTGTACGTGAACCCTGAAGTGGCAACAAATGCTAGCATGTCAGGTTATTCACTAGTTAGATCAACCCCTCAGCTCCATCAACCAATCCACTCGCGGATCCAATGGTGGTAAACCAGCCGTCCCTACCAATAGCCTCAGGGACGGCAGCAGGAACGACAGGAGGCACCGGATGACATGCGTGGATCAACAAGGAATTGGAGAACCGTATCTCCGCACGAAGGGATCAACAACCATCTGCTCCAACAACTGAGCGTTGCGATGTGGGCTCTTCACAACGCAAGTGCATGAGAGGCGGTGCTCGTCAAGAGAAATACCTAACTCTTGAACAAAGCCAAGATTCATCTGGTCCCTCCCGAACCGTTCCATCCTGCAACTTCCAAGGGACCAATGGTTCGGATGCGGCTGATGAGCCATGAGGTGTATTTCACCGCTGCTGGGGTCAAGGAAGACAAAAAATATTGACCTCGCAGCCGCGCTCTTGTATGGTACGGCACCAAGTTAGTGGTCTTATATTAAGGCCATCCAACGGTAGCAGGAGACCGGTGGAGCCTCATCAACGGCCAACGGTGCCCTTCTCATTTCGTTGACCGCAAGCGTTATACCCTGTGAGCAGATTAACCCGCAATGGCAAGACGCGTTGACGCCACCAACCGACTAGAACGAGTTCTTGCATGCGATGCTCGCATGATTTGGATGACTGGACAAGAAGTCTGATGCTCGGTACACTCTCCAATGTCTCTGTCAGTAGTCCAAGGTGGCAGTGTACACACGGAGATTCAACGACATCATCACTGGTGCAGATATCGCCCCCGGATGCACTCTATTTTTGCAACAACGACGGCCTCAAACGAGACATCCGACGAGCGGTTGTCATTTTGGCATAAAAAATGACTTATCGCGGATGATCGCAACAGCAAAAAGGATCGGCAACACCAACTATAACGCTCGGATCGAGGAATCCTACAGTTAGCGACCTTCCAACCACAATCATCGTGGAAACGGATAAAGCCAGTCGGGGGACTCCTCCACTCCGATGGAAGTGGATGCCGTTGACCAGAGAGATACAGACACCTGCTACAATTGCGGAAAAGTTAGGCACATAGCACACAACTGTCGAAGCAGGCAGTAGGCCATAAAGGGGGAGAAGTGGTAGAAAAATGATTCAAGAAACAGGAAAGGGCAGGATCGAAAGGCGTGACACTTGTCCTCAGGAATGATCTGTTTCAAACGATCGTCCATCTAAAGGACCAATAACACCGTAGAGGGTTTCTGAGATTGCAAAGATCAATGAGAGGTACAAGGACGACCAACCGGCGATACTGCTCAAAGTGCAACACCAAAGTACCCGCACTATTGGATGGAAGAGCTTCTCACAGTTCTATAAGCAACAACATGGTTCACAAACTGGGTTTATGAACCATGTTGTTGCTTACCAGGGATGTTAAAAGAAATAACCGATGACGGGAGATTGCAGACATTGAGAACAACTACGTCTACACGTGGGAGATCTGCACAATGAAACGGTCTGGAGGTCCTGTCCAAAAAGCGATCACAAAATCATTTTCAGATGAGATTTCCTTTATGGACATAATCTGCATGTTGATTGGAATAGCGGCGACGTCTACTTGGAAATTGATGGCTCCAAGCGACAACTTCCGCGTGTGGGGTGGAAGACAACAGCGGAAGCAGTAGAGGTGGAAGAAGCTAAGGAAGCCATTATGGCCAAAAAGCGATGACTTATGTAGTCGATACCGCTCAATGTGGCCAAACACTGCGTACGGTGAAGTGGCAGCAGCTGACTCATCGGTTTCACCAACCTCATCAACCTCATCAACCTCATCGGCCTCATTGGCCTCAACAAAGTTCGCAATGATACCCGAGGATTCTGCACTACTAATTCAAGAATTTGCAAAAAGCATTTCTCGACAAACTCCAGAAGACCCTGCCACCTCAACACGTCTTTGACCATCGCATCAAGCTAAAACTGGACAGCCGACTCACAATTCGAGGAGTCTATCGGACGAGCAATCACAAGCAGACCAAGCTGAAAAAGCATCTTGACGAGATGCTTGGCCAGGGGTTCATCCGCCCTTCCACACCAGCGTACGCCACACCTGTACTATTCGTGGAAAAGAGAACCAACAAAATGCGGATGTGCATGGACTACCAGGTGTTGAATGAAGCTACCATCAAGAACCACTATCTTCTCCCTCGAGCCAATGAGCTTTTCGACCAACTCCGAGGGGCTCGTTTTCTCACCAGAATTGACCTACGCAGCAGCTATCATCATGTTTGCATGGCAGACATCGACATCAAGAGGACAACCTTTCAAACTTGCCATAGGCATTTCAAATTCACGGCAATGTCGTTCGGACTTACAAATGCCCCAGCAACATTCATGGCGGCGATGAACAACATGTTCTGCTCATACGTTGACGATTTTGTCACGGTGTACCTCGACAATACCCTCGTGTACAGCCGCACCCCAAAGGAGCACGGTAGACATCTTCAAAAAGTTCTAAAAGTTTTGCAAAGAGTGAAATCTTTTGGAAAACTCTTGATGTGCGACTTTGGTCGCCGTTCGATCGAGTTTTTAAGTCACATCATCAACGACAGACGGATCACCATGGATCCAAAAAAATTGGTAACAATTGGCCAATGTCGACAAACGTTCGAGACGTTAAAGTCTTTCTTGGCTTCTGTAATTACTACCGGCACTTTGTACAAGATTACACTGAACTGTCCGCGCTTCTCTCCAACCTCAAACTGACGGTCAGAGTGAACGGACTTATCAGATACTCGAACAAATTCTTCGAACATCATACAAACCTCATGGGATGGATTGGGCTCAAGATCTCCCAACCGCCGAAATCACATACAATGCGGCAATCTCCACCGCAACGGGTAAAACTCCGGTGGAAGTGGTGTATGGCAAACTTCCCGCCACAGCAGCAGGAATCCAAAGCCAAAGAAACATTTTCGTGGTTGACGTCCAATGTTGCAATTTCTCCACCATTTAGGATGAAACACGGCAGAAACTCATGAAGACACAAGCAACGATGAAACGAGCAGCTAACTGACATCGTAGCGACGATACCTTTGCTGCTGGCAAAAAAGTCCTTCTCAGTTCAGCCAACATCAAACTCCACAAAGCTGACTGTTTGAAACTCAAACCCCGATGATTAGAACCATTTGAGATCGAGCGCATGCAAACCACCGTGGTTGCACGACTCAAATTCCCCAGAAGCATGCAACTTCACCTGTTGTTCCGTATGTGCAGACTCAAGCACTGCCGGGACCCAGGAGAGAACTTCCCCGGCAAGGATGCCCCTCCCCCTCCTCATGTACAAGTAGATGAGGACACAGAGTACGTCATCAAGGACATCCTTGGGCATCAACGATGTGGCAAAACAAAATAACATCTTGTCAAGTGGCACTGCTACGACGTCGCGCATAATAGCTGGAAACCCTACAACAACCTCCGAGAAGTCAATCACCTGATCGACGGATATTGCCGCCGTCACAGGGCCAAATCTCTACGCGCATGGGGATGTCGCGGCTAAAAGGGAGGGGGGGATTGCTATGTACCAGACGTACATGAGTCCCTAATCTTTCCAAGTGGGTATTTCTGCCATTACAAAAACAGTCCACCGCGCGACAAG
The DNA here is from genome assembly GCA_023375785.1 of Penium margaritaceum. Taxonomy (NCBI): domain Eukaryota; kingdom Viridiplantae; phylum Streptophyta; class Zygnematophyceae; order Desmidiales; family Peniaceae; genus Penium; species Penium margaritaceum. Next base: position 224,678 of record SZWC01002025.1, on the reverse strand, counting down.
ACCACAGTTTTCACTCCGAATGTGGAGGACAATTCGGCCAACTGCCCTTGCCCTCTGACGAACCTTCTTACATATTCTCACAACTTTGACCACTTTCTAGTATCCACGAAAGAAGTGTCACAACCTTATGGTCAACTTCTCGACGCATCGAGGTACATCTAGATTCATAAAGGTACATGTTGCATTTTTGGCGTTGATCCTCGATGCCCCCCGATTTCTCGGTGGAGCTTTTGAATCCGACCAGTCACTATGCGACTCGGGTCGCTCGACGACCGACCCAACGACCCCGACTTTGCCTCATTCATAATGCGACACTTGCATATATATATATATATATATATATATATATATATATATATATATATATATATACACACATACATATATATATATATACACACATACATATATGTATATGTATATATGTATGTTTGATCATTTTGATGCTTGCCATCAAAGTACACTTATCGCTGATTGTAAATTGCTCAAGAGTCCCAAATACTTAATTGTGTTCTGCCTCACAAATTTTACCTATTCATCATCTACCCTCCATCTGGCATAACAACATATTGGGGCAGGTGGCCAAAATGCCCTCGACCGAACGATGTAAAAATCCTCAAGTCGACGCGTAGTGGGCCATGAATGTAAGGATGAAAGGATTACTTGTAAAGTTTACGGACATGTATATGTCTAGGATGTAGCATTTCCTCCCTTTTGAACTGAGACATTCCAGTGCGTGAGCAAACGTAGGCCTCTGACGACGACAAAAACCATTGATCAGACAATCGATGCCTTGAAGGTTGTCGTAGGGCTTCCAGCAGTTATGCACCGTGATACTTGACCAGGTACTCAGTTGCTTTTCCACAATGTTAACGTCCAAGGACGTCTTCAATCACGTACTATGTACCTCTGTCTACTTGGATTATAGGTGGAGGAGCGTCTCGGCCTGGGAAGTTCCTGCTGGGATCCTAGGGAGTGGATTGCTGTGCAATCCGGTAGGCAAAGTTGAGCAAGGAATGGAGTTGGAATCTTCTCAATTTCAAACGAGCCCAACCATTGTGGTTTGAGCTTTGCAAAGTCTTTTCTACGGAGTTTGATGTTCGATGAGCTGAGTAGGACTCGATCGGTATCGCTGAACGCAATGTCATTGTGATGTCACTCTATTGCTTGCTTCACAGCTGCTTGCAACTTGGCAAGAGTCTGTCCTGTTTCCTACCAAACGATAGGTGGATCAGACCTAGATTGGTGCCCAATTGGTGTCGTGCAGCTCGCATAAGGTGCGGAGGAGTTGTTCAAGTGACTCATTGGTCCGTTTGGTTTTGCTTGTCGGTTTGAGGATGGAACGTTGTTGATAGCTGGATCAGACTAGCATAACGCCTCATCAACTCACGCCAAAACTGGCTTGTGATATGGCCGTCTTCATCATGCAGGTCCATGCAAATCTACCATGAGCTCAGGGTGTGAGGGGCAAACACTGAAGGCCAAATCTGGCTAAGTCCGGAAAGCATTAAGAACAATGATGAGCCCTATTTAGAGCTTACATGCTGGGGACAGGCGGCTAGCCCGCAAGGCCTTGTCATTCACATCGTACCAAAAGGCACAAACGGGGAATGCCAAAGCCACAGAATGTGAAACCACGCAATAGAAGGCTCTCGAGGCACCAGAATAGTCCACCGTGTGCCCGGGTCTCAACCAACAAGAAAGTACGCAATACACCCTAAACAAATCCAGACTTCACGATGATATACTAGCATGGACTGCAAGCCATGCTAGGCAAGTTTATGCCTCCTGAAACAACGTAACATGTGACCGGAAGTCCGGGTCTCAACCACGTGCAAAGCAGTCATTGCTGGGTCTCATGAGGTACCGATACAAACCACAATGTTCCTGGGTCTCGACCACATAGGGAATACACAACTTGACAGCACAAAGATGTGCCTAGTCATCATGGGGTCTCTTGGGGTACTGGCAGAGACCACCAAGTGCCCGGGTCTCAACCACCAAGAAAAGTCTACCAGTCATGCATGTGTGAACTAGGTGGTTAAATTACACCATACAGGACACAGAACAAGTAATGTAGCTGGATGAGCATCATCGGAGCAGACCAAGAAGCTCTCACAACACAACCTTATCTCCCACGAAGAGAAGCTCAAAGTCCAGAAACCAACAGCTGATGATGGTACGTGGCATGTTGTATAGCCGTACAATTTTATTTAGAACAAAGAGTGCTGTTCCTATTTCAGTGACGGTGGTTGTTGTCGGGATGATGTGAGACACATTAGAAAATTGATCCACCACCACGAGTATGGCATCATAGCGCTCCAGAGTGACAAACAACCATTTCATGAAGTCCATGCTGATGTCAACCCACAGCTCCATCCAAAGAGGGAGTGGTTGGAGTAGTCTTGTTGGCCTCGTGCGATGAGAGATTTGCCGGTGACAAGTGTCGCACAATTTGTAAACGTTAACCATGTTGGTTTGCCTCCGGTCCAATCAGTAATACTTCTCTGATTTCTTAAGCGTGTTGTTCGCAATGAAGTGTCCACCTAAACTTGTGTCGTGTCACTCCTCCAAGAGCATTTGTTGTGACTCCTCCTTTGGTGGTACAAAGATTTGGCAAGTGAATCACCGTCGCCAGTATGGATTCTCGAACCAAAACTTGGTGTTGTTGTACCCGCCAAACTCCTCTTAACCCTTCGTAAATGGCTTCACACGGAATGGGTCTCCTTCCATGAGTAACACGTTAATGTCGGCTATCAAATGTGGTCGTTGACTCGGAGCATCCGGGGATTTGTTTTTCTAGTTCGGTGACCAAAGTCGTACTCGGAGTTAGTCTTAAGGAGCTCAATCCATCGAATTTGTTGGCAGCTCGGATTTTACTGTCTTGAGATAATGGTCGGTGCAGAAGGCACGTCGCCGCCATTCGAAGTAACACCACCACGTCTTTAATGCTTGCACAACTATGAGCGTTGTTTTCATGTACACCGCGTGATTGAGTCCCAGTTTGCACAATTTTTGAGAAGTGTATGTGATCATTTATTTTCCACAAGTGTAATCCAAGAGGATAATGACTCCTTTCATTCTTTAGAAGTGTTGCTAGCCATGACGTGGTCCACCGTTGGGTCTGTCAATCGTAGGGTTGGCGCCAAGGTCAGAGAGTTTCTTGAAGGGTTCAATACTTCTTGTTTGTTGTCTCCCCAATGCCATTTGGTTTTTTTACAAGAAAGATTGGAGAGAGGCGCTGACAATTTGGCATAGTCCTTCAGGAATTGATAGTAGCGGTTACAATATCCTAAAAATACCTTTGTTTCCAGAATATTGGTCAGCGACGGCCAATCAACGACCGCCTCCTCTCTATCATGGTCCATGGTGATCCGCCTGCCGCCAATGATGTGAAAAAAGTTTGATCTAACAGGGATTGTATTGACACTTTGAGGACTTTCTGTACAATTTCTATCTTTATAAAATCTTGAGAGCTTTTTGGTGATGTCAATAATGCTCCTCGGGTGCGTGGCTGTATACCAGAACGTCGTCAAGAAATACAACGATGAAGTCCTCAAGGTATGGCCAAGAATGTTTTTCATTGTCCTCATAAACATTGTGAGGGCATTGGTGAGTACAAACATCATTGATGTGAACTTGAAGTGTCCGTATCTGGTTTAGAAAGCCGTCTTCTTGATGTCCTTATGATACCCGCCATGTGAATTGATTTCATAAAAATCCTCGCAACACGGAATTGCAAAGTTCGCTTTCTCATATGAGAAGATGGTGGTTCTTCATGGTGGTTTTGTTCAACGTTTGGTTGTCCACACACATTCACAACTCACTGGTTTTATTTTCCACAAAAATTACAGGTGTCGTACAGGTTGACGTGAATGGCCTGATGAACCCTTGATCGAGCATCTTCTCTAGCTGCTCTTTGAGTCCGATCAGCTTGTTGTCGCTCATATGATTGGTCCCCTTCACTGGACATCTTTTATCCGATTGCATGTCTATATGGCGGTCGACATTTTGTTGCGGAGGTAAGTGTTGGGACAGTTCGACCGGAAAAAACACATTTGAACTCCTCGACAAGTGGTGCAAACTACTCCTGAATAGCTGCGAACTTGTCAAGTGCGGAGGCCGGTATGGTTGCCACTGGTGCTATAATTTTCCTTTTTAAATTTTTCGACATGAACTAACCATGCTCGTGCTCCATGTCACATACATTTTTCAACCACGTCTAGCGATATTGGCTGACATTTCTATGACTGCTCTGATTTCCTCTCTTGATTCCACCTTTGCTTCTTCCTGTGGCTGTTTCTGCGTCGTGGGTCATGTGGTCAAATACAAGTATGTTTTTATGTCGTTAATGCTCATGTATACAACTCCACTGCTGTAGTCTACCTGTGGATTATGTTGCTATAGAACATCTTGCCCGAGGATGATTTCTTGGTTGCTCATTGGACAAGCTCTCCTGATTGTAACGTTGTGTAGATCTCCGATTTGCAGTCGGACATGTTCACAAGGTTGACGGATGTGCTGTCATCCAATGACTGTTTTTCCTTCAAACACTCCCAGTTCTGTCTGCAAACTCAGCTTCTGAACCATGTTGTTCCTTAAAAAGCTATGACAAGCTCCCCTATCTAGTAGTGTTGATACCATTATGCAACATTTACAACCCCTTGGTTTTACTCATAGCAATATCGTTGACTGGTCATCCTCCTATTCCTTGTCGAACATTGCAATATCAAGAATCCTTGTCTACGACAATTTGAGCCGCTCTGATGGGCAATCGGTCGGCGCAAGAAAAATTCCACCGGTTAGGAGTTCCATCTTCTACTCCTGTCCTTGATGTTTTCTGACTCCTCATTTGTTCTCTGCAACTTCCCCCTTCCCCTTTTAAGCCTGTTGTTGTCATTTCAAACTATCACACAAGATGTCTTCTAGCTTCTTGCAAGTCCAGCATAACCGTTGGTTGTGTTGATCAACAACATCAACGTCCATCGGAGAAAAGGTTTCCCTTGACTGTGACTTCCCTCCACCACAATTTGTAGTGTGGCTTTGGGGTCACCAACCCTTGGATTCTTGCATCCGAGCATTGTAGTTGGGAATGTTGATGCAATCGGCTACAATGAACATTCGCAGAAGGTTGTTTTAGATGCCAGATATGGTCATTGTTTACCTAGTATCATGATCGAGGCTGTTGTTATATTAGGGACAGAGTTCGTTGAGGACAAGGTTACTGCCAGTGAAGATTGGATAATGCCGCGCGTACTCTATCATGCTGGACTGGTGATGCAGGCATTGAAGCTTGTACCATACGTCAAATTTCTCTTTCATTCTTCTAAAGCGTGCGAGTATGCCATGGGCAAAGTCCATCCAGTATTTTCAAGGAGTCACTGAGACGTGCCACACCGGATTCATCAAGTAATGAGATGGAACGCATGAGGTCAATGATGTGAGAGTGGTCATGTGCGCTGTTGATTCAACTCCGCCGATCTCCTGATGCCATTGCATGGTCTTTACAACAGACCGACTCAAATTTGTACCAAGAAAAAGCGAGCTGCGAGGTTACTTTTCTTATCATCATTGTTGAGCCCAGTAGCGGTGAAGTACACCTTCAAACTCGTTAACCACATCCTGACCTTCAGTCCTTTGCAGTTTGCAGATCGGACGCCTCTAGAAGTGCTGATTGAAGTTTGGCTTCAAAGTTGATGATTTCTCTTGATGAGTAGTGCTTCCCGCGTACTTTGTAGATCCTCCATTGTCACATTGAGTTGTTGGAGCAGATGAGTGTTGAGGCCCTCGAGTCCCGATAACTTTTTGTACAGATCTTCATTGATGCGGCCGGTCGGCCGATGGCCCCCATCATGCTAGGTGTCGACCAGACGGGCAACGGTGGGGGAGAAGGATTTGCCAAGCCCAAGGGGTCTATCACCTGGTTGGCCATTGGGGTCGTTGGTGCCACGCCATTTGCCGCAAAAGTTGTAGCTGCTGCCTGGTTTTCCTGGAGAGCGTCAGTAATCACGTGCTCGTGAACCTCCATCATCAGAGTCCTTGCCGGTTACTACTTCTTGTTACCGAGTACGCTCGCTCCATTCACCGTTGATGTTGTGAGGCCTACAAACTTTTGAACAGTGGAGATGCGCTGAATGCTTGTGCTAGGTTGTCACATGGTAGTTAACGCGTCGGCTGTCCCTCAAGTGCCGCTGCGCTTGATGCCAAGAGGTACGCTGAGTGGAACGTGGATGGTTCACAGGGATAAGGTCAAGAGCATAAACAATTTGATGAATTTGGATGGTTGGATAATTTGTGTATAGCAGTAAGTGTACTTTGATGACAAGTGTCAAACATTTCAAGTGCATAAATACAATTGCAAGAAACACAATGAGACATGTGTGTGGTCTTGGATGCTTGAGTATAGTGACGCGCGCAACGTTGCCTTGTGGGTGTCGCTTTGAGAATCTCGGCCTACAAGTCGGAGGGTTTTGAGAATATTAAGATCCGGTTTTATGGAAGCCTAGCGCCATCAAGAACTCGTGTAAATTGTGTAAGAAAATCAACACGATTTGTGATGCTTTTGTCGACCCTTCTGAACAGTGGTCAAAGGTGTGACAACCTTCATAAGCAAAACACTGGCGATCGAGGCAGATGGCCAAAATGCCCTCGGTCGAACGATGTAAAGATCCTGAAGTCAACGTGTGGTGGGCCATGAATGTAATGATGGACATGTCCACTCGGAAAGTGTAAGGGACTCGTGTACATCTAGGACGTAACACTGGCCACCTGTCCCAACCCCTTGTACTCTATTCCATTTGTATACCACCACACTTCAACATTCTCAAAACAAACCATGTCAGAGACTACTACAAAGCTTCTTAGTCTTGCTACCGCTGACATGGTGTCATTGTCCAGTCAGCTGATGCATTGGCAAGCAAGAAGGTACGAGAATTAGCAAGTGCTAGGTTCACAAGATGTGCAAAGTCTCATAAGATCTAATGGCCTAGGAATGCAGGGAGATGTGACAACTAACAAGAATACAACATGAAGACCTGCTGTGGCGCATGGTGGGTGATGCACACGACAGTATCCGTTTGTCCTAAACCCCGGCCAAAAACCATTGTATTGGCCTTAACTCTGAGCAACTACATCCAAATGCAACACCGACTGAAGCTAGAGGTGCAAGATCTCACGCCAAGTACTACGACTAGTCACACACACAGATCGGGCACATTGTGTATCTGGTGAATACACAATTTGAAACATGCAAACTGGGTTGAGAAGCAAGCCCACTAAGAAAACTCTAGTGACCTGAGAAAGACCACAGAGTACCACAACAAGGAAACGGGATGTCATGGCAACTACCTCGCAACTGTTGGTGGACGGGATCACGACTTGTTGGTGCTTTGATGCGAATTAGGTTTGCATCAGGAATCGGCACGAGCATGATCATGGCGGAGTGGTCATACAGAGAGACGGGTATGGCTTTTCTATTACGTAAGTGGCAGTTCTTTCACGGAAGTGAAGAATGTTAATAGTACCATTTCAAATGACAATGATCACTTTCTTGTCCAGAAATTTTGCCCTTTGTTCTTCAAATTGGAGGACAAGTGCATATTGCTGCAATCCACATCCATCCTTGCATATTTATCTCTAGTATTTTCTTTGTCTCTGTTGAGCAATCCGTACAAGAGATATCCTTCGAAACAAACCTTGTGCTTTTACCAGTAGCAAGGAATTCAGTACTTTACACACTAAACTGCTTTGGGATTTTCAAGAGGGATATCATTATCCCCCCCTCCTAGGAGATCAAGGGGATTTTCACTTTAGGTGAATTAACCCTTTGTTTGTTAAATCCTAAACTAGCAAGGGATATTAGTACACACATGGGAATGACGAAGTGGCTCACCACTGAGCCTACCCTATAGCACAGAGCTACCTTGTTGTCCAAGGACCTTTTGTGTTCCGGGCAAGTAAGCATTGTACATTTAGTGTAAAACTTGTGGAAGCAAAAAAATGGAATGGAATCTTGTTGAAAGTACAAAGTAAAAGGATAAAATGTATACAAGGAAAAACAGAGAAGCATGGTTGGGATCCATGCTCTGAAGCATCTCTTGGCCCCAAATTAGGGCGCAACACCTTGCTATGCTCTTAAGGCCATCTACACAAGGATCTCAACATAGGCACCATTTCCATGGTGAAATGCACTCAGGACTTCTGGGCCACCTCCTCGACAGGTTGGCAGCCACTCCCAGGCTTACAATGTTTCCAGAGGGATCTCAAGCAGAATCTGGCTGGTCTTGGCTCGGCCTCCATTTTGTGCTAGACTTGCCACCGGTAGACAGGTCGTTCTCCTCCCAGGCTAGCAGGCACATGTTGGCTTACAGGTGCCGTGGAGGAATCTTCAGCATGGTCCTCCACCCGGGTTGGCAGGCAAGGCCAGGCTTGCATGGGCATTGGAGATATCTCAAGCATGTTCCTCCACCCAGGCTGGAAGGAAAATCAAGGCTTTCAGGGGTCTTGGAGGGATTTCCAGTGGCACCTTGGTTGAAGGCACTCAGGTGCTAAGGCGTGGCGCCTTGCACGTAGACTTGAGATGATGTTGGTCGAGATTGCCTTGCATCTGGGGATTAGAGATCATTGACTGGAGACGGAGACATTAGATTCTGTAATGGGGATTATACTCGAGTTAATTGACATGTGCCGGGGCCAACGTCTTTTACACTTGTGACCCTGGAAAGTTGACTGCTTTGGTGGTGGTTGTAGAAGCTTCCTCAGTTACAAGCTGAACTTTCACTGTAATCATGGATCTTACACCACAAACAGCCATTTGGCTCTGTAGATGCTAGCCATCACCTTGTCCGTAATCCTTGAACCCTACAGCTTCTCATAGATAAGTGAGAGCCTCTGATCACCTAATATTAATGCCTGCATATAAACGATCCTTTTACATGAATGTGAACCGTTGACTCCTGGAACCCTGGCTTGAGGAAATGTCCTATGCATGGATGCTTCCTCTCCACCTTTTTTGTCCAGAGCGATGGAGAAGCTTCTTCTCCAAGGAAGCTTCACCACGTTCCATAGTGCAACTTCTTTGCAAGCTGACTCTGCCGAAGGCTTTGTTGCTATCCTGTTGCTGCTACCACATGATGACATGTGATCTATAGATTGCTGTCCCTATGCAACTTGCACCAGAGCTCACCACATAGGTTGTCCATATGGTGATGAGAGAGATACGCTCAGTCGTGCCTCCGGACCGTAGGTTAAGACGCTCCCAATTGATGCCCTCGTACTACTCCATGAGTTCAGCTGAGTCAGGTGTCGTAACACCTGACCATGAAGCATCTGCGGCATTACATAGGGCTCTGCTCCCAATGTGATCCAAGGGACACCCGACGTGATGGTCACGCGCCGAGTCCTAGGGATAAACCTGCGACCATTAACCCCTTGGTGTGTGGGCCAAACCTTGAGGTGCTTCACGACCCTCTCCTAGCAGCAAGACCACAACTAATGACCGAGGTTCTCACCATGCGACTCTTCTAGCGGCATTTGCACCAATGTGCACTACAAACAATTTGTAGTATCGAATGGATGTGTACAAGGCAATGTCTGAAATACAAGGAGAGTTGGGTAAGGGTTTAATTCCTAATACTTGATAGATTAGTACACGATAATGTACACAGTCTTGGATAAGATTGGCATGCCTAGAACAATCCCTAGGCCTCCTTGTGTACCAGTCTTAATGAGTCAGCCGAGAGCTCCTTGGCACTGGGAATCCCTCTACCAAGTTCCAATCCTGAAAATGACACATGCATCATGTAGTACAAATTGCGAGCTTTCCAAGATGTTAAGAATGCATCAATCCGTGGAGAAATGGCTGAATTATGGCTGTTTGAGTGCTCCATGCGTGGCTGATGCTGGTAGCACTGCCAGCGAGGGTCACGACCGCCCGAAGTGCCCTTGCCTGGAGATGCACCTCCAGCCGCCATCTCAAAGTACCCATGGACCCTACTGAACCTTGGCTCATTGGTTCAATGTCCATCCAGTGGCATATTTATTACAGTGGGCGAGAAAGTCGCTCCTCCGTGCTCATGGTCGAACCGATATTTCTCCTGGTTTTCTAATCTGTGCCTTCCACCTTTGCATGGCCGTATCCGCTCGTCCCTGCACCGAATGACCCGGTTCTTGGGTAAACATTGCATGGGTTAATGCAAAGAATACACTAGGGACATCAAATCATGCATATGGAGTCAACATAATGACATTGTTGCAGCCTTGAATGGCGGCTCCCATGACATCCAGAGTCACGTGCTATCTGTGTGCGTATGCTTTGCACACAAAGCCCCTTTCACACCCTGTAGGGCTTGTTCACCAAAGAAAATATGGTACTCCGAGAAGAAAATTCTCAGCCAAGCCGATCCCGGTGAATTCATGGAGAAATGCATAAATCATTTTGAGGACCTCAGATTGAAATGCTAATTGCACCATGTTGAAGTAGTAGGTCAGTGCAGTTGTTGCTCTCTCTCTCAACAAAATTCTGTTAGATTAGTTGACAAATAAGATGGAAAGACATTCCTTGAAGAAAAGACACATGGCTTGTATCTCATGTTGTTACTCTTGGTCATAATGAAATCACGTACAGATTGAATATTCCCTCCTTTCACCTTGGAGAAAAACTCCTACATTAGTCTCTTTATTTCCCCTTGCACACCTCCACACACCTTACTTTAACACCTACAAATGAACTGCATTGTAAAACAACACGATGTTTTTCCTGCCATAACCATATGATTATGCGGTGTTTCTATTTGTAGGTGGTCTGTTTCGATCAATTGCAGCTTCCAATAGTGGATACGATAGTTGCATATTTGCAATGTTACGTCAATGAGATGCACGAGTTACTAATTCTCCGTGAGTGGTAAATTTTGTCATTGTATTCGTGACCCACTACGCGGCGACTTCAGGATTTGTACACCGATCGGCTGAGGGCATTTTGACCTCCTGTCCCCAAAAAATGACATCTACCTCTGGTCTAGTGACGCATGACGCAACAGTGGTTACGGGAATCAACAGAGGTGGAAGTAGCAGCAGAAGTTGTGGCAGCCACAAAACGTCAACCGATATCTCTGGACGTAGACAAGAGGTACCTGAAATGCTAGTATCTAGCATAGCTAGTACACACGGATGCATGAGAAGCGGGAGAAATTGCAGTTACCAAGGCGACAACGTCAGCCTTGAGAAGTTTGTAGCAGTGTTCAAGGAGTTTGCAACATTTGGTTTTCCCCGACGAACTGCCCCAAGAGCTACCTCCATGGCAAACATCAACCATTAGAGAGACCTGAAGTCCGACAGTAGACCAACAATAGTGGGGACCTTTTGGATGAGCAATCACAGGATTATCGAACTAAAGAAGCACCTTGATGCGATTCTCTCTTAGGGATACATTATACCTTCCATGTCATCCTTTGTGACACTTGTACATTTTGCAAAAAAGATAACCAGAGAGATGCAGATATGCGTGGACTACCAAGCGTTGAACAACATCACCGTGAAGAACTAATACCTCTTCCATGAGCAGACAAACTTTTTGACCAACTCCATGGAGCCTAGATCATCAACACAATTGACCTACACAACAACAATCATCAGATCTACACATCTGATAAGGATGTCAAGAAGATAGCATTCTACACCATTTCTTGACACCTTGAGTCCACGGTTCCGCTACTCATAATCTCAAACGCCCTCGCAAAATTTATGGTGAAAGTTAACAAAACCGTCCGCATATACCTCGACGACATTGTTGTCGTGTATCTCGACATTATCTTGGTATACAGCTGAATCATGAAGATGCAGAATGGACATATTTCAAAATCTCTCAAAGGCTTACAAAGAGGGAAAAAAAAAACAGGAAACCCTCAATGTGCGACTTTTATGGCCGTTTGATAGAGTTTTTGGGCCACATCATACATGGCGAACGGGTCACCATGGACTTGAAAAAGGTGGAGATGGTCTCTAATTGGCTAATGCCCTCAAAGTTTTGTGACATCCACATGTATTTGGACTTATTCAACTATTACCATCAGTTTGTAAAGGACTATGCTTGAGTAACCCCTCTCCGATCTCACTCGAAACACTACCAGGTGGAAGTGGGAGGACAGAAAATAAGAAGTGTTCACCTTCTTAAGAAACCCACTGACCTCGGCATTGGCCCTACTATTGGGAAATCGTATGGTAGACTACTTCGTGGAAACCGACGCATCCGATCATGGCATCGGAGCCGTTCTCCTCCAAGACAATAGCAATGGAGTTCAACCGGTCCTGTATATGTCGAGAACACAATGCAAGCCATAACTCAATCACACGTTACTTGAGAAATAAATGCTCGTAGACGTACACACATTTAAGACATGGCAATGCTATTTGGAATGCAAACAATGCATTGTCTGTATTGATTGACATGCCCTGAAACATCTCAAGACCTAGCCAAATGTGAGCTGTCAACATGCGTGATGGATGGAGTTCCTCGAGTCCAACCTCGACTATGACATCGAGTACCGATTCAGTAGATGCTTTGATTTGACTACCAAATTTGATGACCGAGATCAATACATTACACTTTGAACAAGGCTGTCTGCGAAGGGATGCGAGGAGTCTGGTGGGTACAAAAAAACCAAGATTTGGTTCGACGATCCCTACTTGCAACGGTGACTCACTCAAAAGGTCGTTGTCCCAACAAACGAGGAGCTACGAAAGATACTACTTGAGGAATGCCACCAAACTGGTCCAAGTGGACACTTCTGCAAGGACACGATGCTCAAGAAGCTGTCGAAGTTCTACTAGTGGGACAATATCCAGACCAACGTGTTAGCCTTCTACAAACCATGCAACATCTCTCAGCGACAAAAATCTTGTCGCACAAGGCCACCTGGTTTACTCCAATCTCTACCTCTTCCAACGGATACATGGCCCGACATCAACATGGTCTTTGTGACGCGACTGTCTGCCACTCCCGATGGTTGTTACGCCATCCTCTTAGTGGTGGACAGCTTTCCTAACATGTTGAATTTCATCCCGACGATGACGACCGTCACCGGAGGAGGAACCGCGCGGCTGTTTCTATACCACATCATACGACTGCACGTTGTACCACATACCATCATCAACGATAGAGACGGCTGCTTGAACATCCATTTTTGGCGTGAATTGATGACACATGGCACTCGGATCAAGCTATCAACAACGTTCCATCTTAAATTCGACAAGAAAATGAAACGGACCAATCAGATGCTTTAAAGACTTCTCTGTACTTCATATGAGCCCCATGGTACCGATCGATTAGCCAAGGTGTTGACTGCCAAACTCGTATACAATTGTGCCCCTTCCACCACAATCAATAAAATCCCTAATGAACTGGTGTACGCTAAACTTCCCGCCACACCGGCCGAACTGTAGAGTCAGAGCAACATCCCTGCGGTCGACATCCATTGTAGGAATTTCTCAAGTGTTTGGGAGGAAACATAGCAGACTCTCACGAAGAATCAAACAACTATGAAGCGAGCAACTGGCCGACATCGCAACGATGACGTGTTCAGCACTGGTGATCACGTCCTCCTCAACTCAACAAACATCAAACTCCGTGGTCAGGACTAAACGAAGCTCAAACCCTGTGGGTTGGGACCGTTTGAGATTGAGCAAATGTAAACCAGTATCGACGCTTGGCTTCACCTACCTGACAGCATGGCGATTAGTTGCGTCTTCGACATTAGCAAGCTTACACACTACATTATTCCAATACAAACTTCCCCGGTATAGACGTCATAGAGCCATCTCCTTTGCAAGTGGGTGAGGATACAGAGTAGGTAATCAAAGATATCCCTGAGCATCGACGTCATGGGAATATAACCGAGTATCTAGTTGAGTGGCATGGTTACAATGCCGTCCACAACAGTTAGGAGCCCTACGACAACTACGGAGATGTCATCAACTAATCGACGGCTACTACCGACGTCACCAGCCTTTCTTTGCTAATGCGCCTGGATTTTACGACAAAAGGGAGAGAAGTGTTAGGTCCCTAATGTGCACAAGTCCCTGTAAATCCGCAGGAGGGGATTTTTTCAGTACATTTGTGGCTCACTGTGCAATGGCTTGATGATCCTAGCCAATTGGCTGAGGGAATTTTGGCCACTGCCATGACTGTTGGTATTGCTTTCTAAAGGTATCTAACTCCGACCACATTATTGAATGGTTGACGAGAGTGTCATAAACCATATTGATGCTTTGATATTGTCGGTCGAATTCTCAGCAAAGTTATTCTTCTATGAAGACGCGCTTTCATACCCTCGAAGCCCCCCCCAAACTTCTCGGCAGAGTTTCTTGAAGCAGCCACTCATGACACGACCCCGCACGCGAGTTCAGCTTGAGCGCCAAAGACCCAACGTATGCTTCATTCTCATTCACGACATTGTCACTGAGCACACTTCCTGCTTAATACACATTATCCATCTGTCCCAAATCCTCTAATCGCCTTTTTTCCCGAACTTCATCTTATCAAAACACCTACGTTTCACACTACGTAATAGACGGGAAGGAACTCTCTTTTGTCATAATCTTCCCAAAGTGGATGACATGCCTTCCACTCAGCTGCGTGGTTCACTTCCTCATCCACCTAGTATGAAAACCCTTCGGACGTCGTTTTGACTGTCACGAGACATTTCCACCACACGAATAGCACGCGATACAAATGTTTACGTATCCCCACTTTGAGCATCGATCTACTTGCGCCAACGGATCATTCATCCCCCTAGGCCTCCAATCGAAACAAAATAGTATGCAAATTTCAAGGGGTACACTTGCCGCATACCCAATGTCCTCGCAACTAAAGAACGTTGTACCTACTTTTCTCAGATAAAGGATGGTAGGGCCACTTTTGCAGGAAAATGCGCATAACGTCCACAAAATGTATATAATACTTCCAATGTCCACTGTGTAAAACAAATGCTTCGGACGTCCACGGTGCTAAAAATTGTATGGGGGACGAACTAATTCTCCACATACCCACTTTCCACATGGGCCAGCGGAAGACAACTACATTGAAACAGGACCCTAGGGTAGCCTTGCGCACCATGGACAGCGTGGCAGTCGACAGTGCCAGTGCACCACACCATTTCGAGATTCCTCTCTGACTTGGCGTCATTGTCTTTGTGACAGTGCAACCGCGACACTGCTCGTCGTCCAATGATCGGGAGCAGCCCACTCGCCTATTGCGAGCACCGTCCATCCAGTGCAAAGTGCATTGTCAAGCAAAACTCACTGCGTAAACTGTCAAAAACATCGTTGAATCAAAAAATTGCACGTCAAAGGAGGGACAGAGCTAAGGGTCACAGTCCGTGTCAGGATGGCTGCCCGTCCTGTCCAGAATGCCGTGCGTCCTGTCCCTCGTGCTTATAACGACGTACATTGTATGGTTAACCATTGCAAACCATGGACATGTCATCCGAGGGTTGGACAAACGGCGGAAATGGCCGCGGGTGGAATATTGGATATTGTATCGACCGCTTTCTTGCCCACCGAGCATGGGTCGCAATCAAGGAAGGATGGGATTGCAGAGAGGCTTGTACGAGGAGCGTACATGGCCGCCATCCGCCACAGACTACATGGGCTGCGACACCTGAAGCCATGGCACAGACCCTCGACTGGCCATTGCCCAGTGTGAAACCATCGAACAGCCCAGACATATGGGAGCCATGGACATCATCCGAGCCTAACTGCCCATGCGGATGTATTCGCTCCTAGAGCATGTACAAATACGGAGCTGGCTATCATCGTTAGCCATCTCCTTTCATCTGTTGTACACCGTACAAAACATGGGTCGACTGGTCCATGGACATGACGACACCGAGCCCACTGAAGTCATGGATGTGCGTACGCAGTTCTGGACCGAGCGTACCTACACGTGGGACACTGTGACGAGGAACTACCGATGGGATCAAGTTGGCGCATGGGGTGGCAAACCTACCAGACCCAGCAGGCCACAACTCACTCCCCAGCAAGTGAAGGAGGCATGGGAAAGGATGAAGGCTCGCTGGGACACGCTCGTTGCAACGGAGGTCCAACCTAGTTGGGTGAAGGACCCATGCGAACCAGAGACCATGTGCTGGATTTTGGGTGAACGCATGCCAACTCCACGTCCACCTAACACCTTTGGACAGTGGATGCCTTGGGCTTAATACCCTTGGTGGTTGCTTTGGTCATGTTTGCATCACACTTTTATCAACTTACTCAATGTTGTTGCTTTCGCATGTGCCACAGAGAGTGCGCCGTCATGAATTGTGTACAATGTATGGCCATTCAAAGCTACCTGACACATAATGAACATGTGGAACATCTTTCAATGTTTTTTACAACAATGTGACCGCTTATGATGTCCCACTGAGGCAGGTAGTGCTCATGCTGAATATGATTCGTTGAAAACATTCCCCGTGTGTCCATTAATCTCATGGGAAATAGTTAAGTGTTGGAAAGATAGTGGTCATGGTGTACATTTAAGTACGTTTTCATGTAGTATGTGAATTCTCTGCATGTTAGCCACCTCTACACTCCATCACACATTGAACTTGTATGACTTCCTGACTACCCAACTGCAACGGATAGACTAGCACCAAAAAACTAAGCAATGTAGTGTAGTGAACACTTTGATAGTGGCTGAATGTCATTGAAATAACTATACTATTAATCACAAAGGTTACTTCGCTTGTCATTAGTGTCCAGGTGTAGCGAACAGTATAGAGAGCGGAAAGGTGAAAACAAATTGTGTGCATGTTAGTCAACAGCAAGCCCAGTACAATAGAGGTGCTAAGTCACATGTACTGGTCCACAACTGAACGTGCACGGGTAAGCCGTGCACAAAAAAATTGACTTCACAAGCAGGGCACTCTGCACCTTCATTGAACTCTACGCATGCATCATAGAAGACTTCCCCAAAGGGGGATGCACACATGCCCGTGCATGGGGTGGCCACCTGATAACTAGCCTCCTCCACCATTGTCTTGCCTAGGTTGAGACTAGCCATCTTGGAACACATGGCTTGTGCATCCTCCATCGCACATCCCCTATCATGGGCCACATGTGATCTGACCCTGTGCCGGTGCACTTTGAGCCTTGGTTGCCACTTGACCACCGTCTTCAGGAGGACATGGATCTGCCTCACCTGAATAGAACAGAAGTACACAGAAGAAAATTACGATTTCACAAAGTTAACAAAGTTAACAATTCACCATGGGCCATGAATGCATGACATTTAATGCTTCATAACCTATGTTTACACCGAACGGCCTGTGCGCTTCCGTTTGCGTTGTATCGGTTCGTCTTCCTCGGATGCGTCACAGTGGGAGGAGTCATCCATGGACTCCCACTCTTCCGTCTGAGTTGTCTCATAGTCCGAGGTACTCTCCTCGTCTCACCATTCTGATGACAAGGGATCGTTGTCCGCAGGACTGCCAGGGTTGTCAACCTGGGATGAACAGGTGGGGTCAGCAGCTTCACCCGCATCTCCACTATCACCTACACCACGCTCCTTGCCTACACCATCTCCAACTCTGCCTCCGGCTGCTGCTGCTGCTGCTGCTGCTGCTGCTCCAGGTGCTCCTGCTACCCTTGCTGTTCGTGTTGCTCTTGCTGCTCCTGCCGCTCCAACATCGCATGCTGCTGCTGCTGCTCCTGTTGCTGTAGCTACTTTTGGCCCAAGTTGTAGTCCACCATCACCTCGCACTCTACGTCCCGAGGCAAGTTGTTTGGCACGTACTGCGGCCACGTTAGCTGCAGAGAGAGTAGGTGGGTTGGTGCAATTCTGCGGGCCGTGCCCGGACAGGCCTCAATGGCTGCATATGTGGTCCCTCTTGCGACGTGCGTATCGGTCCTTGCGCTTGGACTTGGGCCTTCCAGCGCCACACTTTTTGCCCGGCGGGCCCAATCCATTCTCTGCATAATGCACATCACCAAGGTTCGCACCGGGCATGCGGTGACGGTAGTTTCTCTTCCACGCAATCTTCGTGAGGTGGATGTGGACGTACATGCCGGGGTTGACGCCAGCGTCTAGAAGCAGACTTACAGCATTCTGGCACGGAAATCTATACTCGGCCCACTGGTCGCAGCTGCACTTTTTCGCATTGCAATCCACCTCACGGTCGGATAGACTCATTGGACCGGAGACTATTCGAGAGAGAGAACCGGCCGGGATGATGTCGTACTCCCTCGCCTTCTGAGTGTAGTTCTTCACTTTGGCATCGGCAAAGGGGGCCATCGTAGTTTCACAATCATGCGTCAGCTTCCGGCGCTCTGCAAACAGCTTCTGCACCCACACGCACAGCTGGGCAAAGCACTGAAAGGGGTACAGATGCCTCAGGTCCATGATACTAGCGTTCAATGACTCTGCCGAGTTGCTGGTTGTGTGGCCACCACGGGGTACGGGGATGTAGACCCGGCTCCACGCTGCGAGGGGAATGCCTGGTTCTGTGCCCCCGCCAAAAATGTACTGCAGACCTGGCGCGGATGCCTTCGCCAACTGCTCCTGTGCACGCTTGAACTCCCGCGTAGTGAGCGCATGCACGAGGGTCTCGAACAGGTCCACGGCGACACGGCCCGCCTTGGACTTGACGTTCTCGTGGATTTTCTAAGCACAATATGTGTACGTCGCACCTGGCATTTCACGGGCCACAACTGCAAGAAGCCCGCCGTCGCCGTCGGAAATCACGGCTATACCTCGGTCGCGTGCATTGGGATACGTCTGCGACGGTTGCTGCATGAACCAGATCCAGTGGTCCTTGTCCTCCTGCTCGCACAACGCCCATGCCATGGGCATGGAGTGGTTGTTTGCATCCCAGAGTTAAGCAATGAGAACAACTTGCTTAAAACCATTTTTCAGGAAGGTTGCGTCCATGGTTATGATGCACCGCACTTGGTTCCACCCCTCCTGACACGCCCCAGGCGCCACGTAAGCTCGGCGAAAGAGCTTCTTCTTGTCTTGCTCTGCACATGCGAACGTCCGGGGGTCCACTCGTTTCAGCTGCACGACAGACAGGCCATGGGGACAGTACTTTAACACGGAGCTGTGTAGCATTTTCATGTATGGATGGGGAAGCAGAGTGGATTGCAACAACCACTAACTTGCGCAATGTACGCCGGGAACACGGACCACGACGGTGCCTTCTCGTCCATCAGCTTCTCTTGTGCCGCCTTCTTCGCACGGTACACCACGGGGTACTGCACCTTTTCCCCTGTACAAGCCTCAACAATTTGCTGCAGCGCCTTTGTGTCGATGGATGGCTTCTTCTTGATGGTATGCTCAATGTGCCACAATACCCATGCAGCCCGGCGCGTTTGGTCACCCTTCTTGGTGGTGGGGGTGCACTTGTCGCCATCCACGAATTCGCTGACAGCAACATAGCCATGCTTCCGCTGAAAGCGCGCCTTCAGGAGCCACTTGCAGCCTGCTTGCTTCCACGGTCCGCAGCGGACTTCGAGACGAGTTGGCTCACCGCGGACCCAGGACACCGGCATGCCGCTGTCGACTGTAGAGTCTTGGACAGCTTCTCGACAGGCATCCATGTTGCGAAAGGCACGCACGCCAGGGAAATCCGTGCATCTTCCTTTGCGTTTGCGCGTACCAGAGGGAGTGGCTTCAACATCTTTCATAGTGTTCTTCGGCGGGGGCGGCGGGGAATCCTCATCAGACAACCTTGCACAACGGACGTGCACGGATACATGTCAGTCAAATGTCTGGAAAATAGGCACAACGTACTTCGACCAAGCACGAGGTCCAACCCCGTCGGCGACAACGCCGTGTCTAGAAACAAAGTGGGTTCAACCCACCCGCACGGTAACCACGAAACAAACGGACACGTTGACTGCCTCCAAGTCGCATCGTTCGCTCTTCAACACAGTCTGGGGAGCGCGGAGTCATGCGCTCGATGACATGGACGTGACAGTTCCACTCGTGTTCCTCCCACTCAGTCCAAAGGAAGGATGACCCCGGGTGGTACCGGGAGACGAGGACCTTGGGTGGATCATCATCCTCGTCGTCCGTAATTCGCCTCCAGTGCAATAGAAAGTGGCGGCCATGTTGGCCAACTATGGGTATAACAATGTATGACATGCGTCGTAATATGCATCGTACCCACTGTCTACACTTGGAAAACCCTCCAGTTGTTAAAGCGAGGAGGACAGCCATCCCAGAGACAGAAGCCCGCGGCGACAAAGCGGCGACATTGGAAGTACATGTCGAATACACATGAACAATGGCTCAACGGTCACGACCCCTGCGGACGACGAGAGAGAACGTCCACATCATATGGCGGTTGGCCGACTTTCCAAGACGACAACCGTTGTGAACCATGCATACGGTGTGAAGACGTACGAGTAGGTTACAAAAAGCAATAATCCTATCATGCACCTGTAGCAAAACCTATGACGAGGGGAGGCAAGTTAGCTTCCAGTTAAGGACGGTGCCAACATGTCGTTCATCCTCGCCTAATGCACCACTTGGCGCCGTTGGCATGTGAATGATAACAGGCAACGTCCACTTGGCAACATATCGTGTCGTCCACATATGGTATGATTAGAGCACGTTTGCATGTTGTCTAGGTCGACGGCAAGGCCCGCATGGCGCAACATCACGGCACATTCGTTGCATGTTCGGCAAAGAAACTATGTCACGTCTGTTTTCGCATGTGACACACGTCATGCTGTCGGCGAACTTTCCAAAGTTAAAGGCCCATGTTCAAAGCGTCAAAGAAAGTAGGGATGACGGGTTGCTTTCAACACATATTTCTTCTGTCGGAACTTCACCAATGGTTGAAGACACTCAACAAGCATTTAAGTCGGGCATCAATTTATGTGATGTAGAAATCAATAGTCACTGAAATCGGTGAAAAATGAAAATAAATTTCCCCGATACCCACAGTTGACAAACTGATTCAAATGGAACCGGTGTACTATGAATTTATTTGCAATAGTGGGTGCGCCATGCATGATCTCAGGCGCTTCGTCAAAAGTGGGTACTGCACGCAGCTTTTGTGTAAAGTGAGCACCGTGTCTAAAGTGTGCGAGAAATGGCCAGGAGAAAATTCGGAGGCCCAGACAGTGGGTATAGCAGAATTAGGCCGAATTTCAAGCCCCTTCCCTTTTGGTTGCTTGTCCAAATGAAGAAGCAACCATTCATTGACTCTTATGCATTCCCACTTTTTGAGCCACCACATAGCTTGTTCTCATGCACCTTCGCTGATTGTGGAGCGTCTGTAGCCATTGGACTGTTCGATTCTCGCGGGAAACGATTTTGCAGAGCGATTCCTTGCTGGCCAAGATCGCGGCTGTAGACTTCTGCGACACAGTTCTTCATTGGAATTCCCTCCAGCTGCCACCGTCTTTAGAAAGCACAGCAGCCGCTGTTCGGGACGACACAGGTGCGGCTGTTTGGGCGGGATCACATGTTTTCTATTTTTTGGGTCGCTTGGTCGTAAGCGAGGGCAAGACCATATGCTTGTCCTTTGTGAGCTGTCAGCCACCGTGCACAGACCGACGGTGGCAACAGAGCAGTCGATTCTGGTGCGTTTGTACGTGCAGCCCTGGGCCCGAGCCGGTACGCGCAGCGCACCAAAGACGAGTGCACGCAGCGATGCAAGCTGCCGAGCTCGTGCACACACACTCACACCGGCTAGTGGGGAATCCGCGCCGCCACCGCACCTCGCCGTGTCTTCCAGCCGGCCTCCAGCGACCGTCCTCAGCTGCCGCCGCCTGCGCCGAGAGACCCCGCTCTGACTGCCGCCCTTGTCCGCATCAGCGGCCTCGCCAGCGACGACTGAAGCCGGCAACGCACTCGACGGTCCGCGACCAGTCACGAGGACCCCCCGCTGAAGCTGTCGCCGCTGCTCTGGACGCGCACGACTCGACCCAGCTCGGCGCAGCACGGGAAACGTACGTGTCGTCGTGGGGCGGACTTGGCGACGCTGCGCGCTGTAAGCTTGTCTCCCCCCTCCTTCCACATGAATGCGACAGGAATGGGCGGTGCAGTGAGTGGCGGAGGAGCGCTCCTGCCCGCAAAAGTGTGATGGCTGGACACCGGCAATAGGCATAGGCGCCCCCCCCCCCCCCCCCCCCCCCCCCCCCCCAACC
>SZWC01002025.1:168503-185147 GCA_023375785.1 Penium margaritaceum | reverse complement strand
AGAGAGAGAGAGAGGGAGAGAGAGAGAGAGAGAGAGAGAGAGAGAGAAACATCAAACAGAAGATCACAACGAAGTCCACGGAGCACAAAGCTGTCAGAAGTACGAAGGTAGATATTACCAGTTCCGTGGCTAGACGTGACGACTATGGCCCGATTATCCAGGGTGATAACAGAGAACAAGTTGACCTCTAAGTCAGGTACGTACAGAATGTCAGTCTGGAAAAGATCACTGCCCAGGTTAGTGAAGCAAACAACATCAACATCTTGAACAAGGAGAAGTTGTCCCGAGCCAGTGCAAATGAAGCGCACAGAGCCGACAGGACCAAGGGACATGAAGGACAAACAACAGAGGTCAGGTGGTGAGTGGCCCCATAGTTAATGATCCAAAAGCAAAAAGAAATGTGAGTGGAGGGGATAACAAGAAAAACAATTACAGTGCTAAAGGGTGGAACACAGGCACACGTAAAGACTCCAAGACAGTGAGGGAAGGTACGGGACTCTCAGTTTTCAGTCCAGAGACAGTCAGTAGGCAGACACCCTGGAACAACCCCCGGCGATGCACCACAAAGGACACACAGACAAGGAAACGAGACATGTCCATCACACCCTCACCTCCCTGATCACGCAGCTGCAATAGTTTGGTGAAGCGCTTCTTCAGGGCACGCTCCTAAGCATAACGAGTGTAAGGTGGGCGCTTGCTGAGACCTGGATCAGAAAAGCTGACACCGTCCCAAGATAAGTCTGGTGGCGTGTAGTGAGGAGAGGGTGGTCCATAGTGGGTAGACCACATGGGGGATGATACCCAACACAAGAGGAGATGGGGCCCAGAGGCTTCTGCGAGGACCTCTAGTTGGAATAGGACATGGCTGAGAAGGAGGAGGAGGAGGAGAACGGTGAGGCCACTGTGGTTTTGGCATCCGTAGTGGAAAAGGCGGTGAATCCAGTGTGAGCCTCATGGGCCCGCATGGCAGACGCGAGGCGAATGTTATCATGAGGCGTGGGGCACTTGTGTGAAGAATGTCATAAAGCCCCACTGTTCTAGCACATGCTGGTAGGATGTGGGGTCTATCAGAACCGCGTCCTTCATGTCCACGACCCTTGCCCCGTCTAAGGCCATGGCCTCCACTGCCACGACCAGAACCCCAGATAAACTGTGCTGTGGTAGTAGAAGTGGTAGATGTGGTCGAGACAGGGGAGGACGTGGAGACTGTTAAGAACGAATATGTGGTCATTGCAGCCACAGTGGTATGGGTTATTCGCTTTTTCTGCAAGTTGTTCCACCAGTCTGTAGAGCGACCATCTGTGAACTCGTAGAGAGAGCCGATCCCACGAGGTGAGTTGGGTGGAACAGATGTGCCCACAAGGCGTTAAAGCTCAGTTTGGGGAAAATGCAGGTAGAGATCAGGTAGCTTGGGGATCAAGCTAGCTACGATGGAAATAAAAGCAGAGAGCTGGCCAGGTGTGGCCTTTTCAAGGCCACGCAAGAGACGCAGACTTTGGACCCAGTACGCATCAGCAGACTAATTCGCTCTCATGCATAGTTGGTTAAACTAGACAGTGAGAGCACTCTGGGCGGCATGACAGGCGACGGTTTTGTGACAACGAATGAGGGAGTTTGCTTTCATGGGATCAGCATGGTTGCGTCATGCTGTGTCGAAGCTCATTCGGACACATCCCGCTCTCGGTCTTGATGCGGCTTCTTTCGAGAAGCCGCCCAAGACCGACTGTCTCTTCTACACCCACGGTAAGATGCATCGCTGCACCTACCCTGACCCTCATTCTCGCGCACTTTGCCCTCTCGAGTTAGTTCATTCGGACCTTCTTGGTCCTCTTCCTGTCGAGTCTTTGTCCGATAGGGGTTGATACCTCCTGACTCTCACTGATTGATTCACCCGGATGAGGTGGGTCTACAGCCTGCGCCAGAAGAGTGACGCCGCTCTCGCGGTTTGCCTCTGGCTAGTGATGGTTGAGCGTCAGTCCCGCCACACACTGCACACCTTCCGCTCGGATCGTGGCGACAAGTTTCTAGGTGAGATGGATAGCTTCTTCGCTAAGTACCGGAATTTTCACCAGGTCTTTGCTCTTGCTACTCCTCAGCAGAGTGGTGTTTCTGAGCGTTGGAACCGCACCATGGAGGATGCGGTTCGCACTATGCGGTCTGAGTGCGGTCTCCCAGAGTCCTTTGCTTTTGAGGGCTTTGCCTACATGACTTGGGTCTGGAACCGCCTCCCGCACGGTCCCCTTCCGGACCACGTTACACCGTATGAGCTCTGGTTCAGCCACCGTGCTGACCTTCGTCTCGCTCGCGTCTGGGGGTCCTTGGCTTCCGTGTGGTATACCGAGGACCAGCAGGGGTCCAAGGTCTCACCGCGAGGTCGCTTGTGTGCCTTTGTAGGCATCTCCCAGCGACCGAAGGCCTGGCGCTTTTGGGACCCTACCCGTCATCGCATTGTTGAGTCACGCAATGCGCTCTTCTTTGAGTCCCTCACCTACCGTGATCTGATGTCGATTACGTTGTCTGTCATGCACATCCCTACGTGTGAGGTTTCTCGCCGGATGGGGAATTCTTTGCCTGCGAGCACCCCTAGCCAGGCTGATGTGTCCGTTCGAGCTCCCTCCACTTCACGGTCTCCGGCTCTTGATGACCCAGTGATCATTGCTGTCAGCCCAGAGACCTCTCTAGCACCACCGGCTTCTACCCCGGTTCCCTCGCCTCCCTCAGGTACCCATGTTCTTACACCTGTGTGTACTCCTGTGTCCGCCAGCACTCCTACCTCTGTGTGTGGCCCTGCCTCACCTGCCCCTACTGTCACACCAAGTCCCGTGTCTCCCACACACATATCTCCTCACACGGCATCACCAGCTCCCTTGCCTCAGCTCTCCCCGACTGTGATTGTGCGTTCATGAGCCTGAGGTGCGCCCCTTGAGCCCAGGTTACTCCCGTGAGCCTGGCCTTCGACCATTGGACTCCGGAGCTCAACGAGCGTTTGTCCCTGCATCGAGGTGCTCCACTCGCAGCGTCGTGAGTGGTGACCCCGGCACAAAGGCCCTAGGCCTGAGTGTCCGCACTGAGCACACAAAGGTACACCCAGCATGTCCCATAGGGCACGATCTCGTCACTCGCGAGTTCCACATTCCTTGTGATGCAGCAGCCGATCTTGTGGTCGTCAGACATAGCACTGAGGCGTGCTCTCTTGCCACGCAGAGCTCTCCCTTTTTGCCGCCCGACCCGGGCACACTGAGGGAAACTCTCTCATCACAAGATGCTGACGCTTGGCGTGCTGCCTGCGAGGATGAGCTTCGCGCCATCTGAGAGCACGAAGTTTACGAGCTAGTCGACCTTCCACCTGGGAGGAAGGGTATTCAGGTCAAGTGGGTCTTTCGCAGGAAATTGAAGCCAGATGGCTCATTGGAACGCCACAAGGCTCGCTTGTTCGTCAAGGGGTACTCTCAGGTTGAGGGCATCAATTACACTGACACCTTTGCCCCTGCCGGCCGTATGACCTCAGCTCGAGCTCTGTTCGGTGTAGTGGCTCAGCATGACTGGGAACTACACCAGATGGATGTGAACAATGCGTTCCTCCGTCTGCGACCTTGTACCTCCGTCTCATGGGATCTCTGATGTACCTGGCCACTACCACACGTCTGGACATCGCATTTGTCGTCAACCTCCTTGCCTAGTTTTCGCAGGCTCCACGTGCTAGAGCCCTTCATGCGGCTGTGCGAGTAGTGCGGTACGTGGTCTCCACACCGTATCTCGGAATCTGCTTTCGCCGACAGCGTTCGGTGGTCCTCAACGGCTACACTGACAGCGACTGGGCCTGGAGCTCAGCTGGACGCAGTCGCACCGGTTATGTGTTCTTGCTTGGTGGTACCACTGTGTCCTGGCGCAGCGGGAAGCAGGGCTGCATTGCACGTAGCTCATCGGAGGCAGAGTATGTCACTCTGGGTGTAGGGGCTGCTGAGGCGCTATGGCTGCAGCACCTGTTCCTTAAGCTGGTTGAGTAAATACCCGCCATTGTGCTTCGTTGCGACAACCAGAGTGCTCTTGCCATTGCAGATAACTCTGGTGTCTTCCATGCTCGCACAAAGCACATTGCAGTGGAGCATCACTTTGTGCGTGACCTGGTGGAGAGACACGTGATCTCCGTCATTTGGGTTGGCACTGACATGCAGCGTGCTGACTTCTTGACGAAGGCACTAGCACACGGGAAGATCCTGGTGGCCATTTGTTCTGTCAAACTTCGCCCCTTGCCTGAGAGTGGTTGAGTGTGGGGTGTTGTGGTAGCCATTCATTCTGTCGTTGCACAGGTTGTTCTACTCGTTTCAGTGCTGCACGTGTATGGACATGCGTACCGTTGGGTCATGGGGGAGTGTTGTGATTTGTGACGTTCCTGTCGACTTGTACAGTTTACTGTGACCACTCGGCCGTGTCCATACTTGTGCAGATCCCTGATGCTGACCTAGGCGGTACCGATGCGTAATCTGGTGGCAGACTACCAGCTTGGAGCTGATGGACGACCGTTCCAGAGCTCTGGACGCTACCTCGGACTTCCTGCAATTTTTCTGCAGCACGCAGGACTTTATCGGTGGACTGGCTGTGGGCTCGATTTACATGTTTTGCATTGTGCATCCACCGTTCGATGCCAGATGTATGCATGTGACCAGTCGTAGTGTCTGGGTTGAGATTTTGCACGTCTGGGTTGAGATGGCGTAGCGTTCTGATGTGTGTGCGCAGAGTTACGGCCAAAACAGTGGTTTTGGGCCGGTTTTAGGACAGATCTTGTACTGCTGCGTGCGACACCCGCCGTGCGCCGCGGCAAGTACTTATGCCATGGACCTATCATTTGTCATCTCTCTCTGCAAATGCTATTGAAGCATTCAGAGACTTTGCCTTTTGTCCCCTAGCCAAACTCTTGCCGTTGCGTGTACGACTTGTGACTGTCGTCACCGTCTGATCAGGCACAGGTGCCTGGTCAACAGGAGTGTTGCTAGGAAGCTTGTATGCATCTTCTCTTGGTATCGGAGCAGTGAGAGAGTTCTCACTGAGCTCCACAGCAGAGACGCAACAGACCAGCAGCAATGAGAGTCACCGCTGTAGTAGATCTACTGGGGCCTGTCGAAGACAACCGGTTGCCGTCGACGAAGCCCACACCCGTCATGTGAGACCGTAGCAGCGGCGTTGCCATCGTGCTAGCAGCAGCATAGCATCAGAGCAGCAGCAGCAGCAGCAGCGGTAGCAGCAGTACCGTAGCAGCAGCTACAGCACCGCGTGACGGCTGCAGTGAATGCAGCCGCTGTCCGCAGCCGTAGCGGCGGCCGCGGCAGTAGCAGCGACCAGCAGCGGCGGCGGCAGCAACAAAGCAACAGCAGCAATAATGGCGCAGTAGCAGCAGTGGCATCCGCGGCGGCAGCAGCAGAGTAGCAGCAGTTGTAGCAGCAGTAGTGCAGCAGCAGCAGCAGGAGCGGCAGCGTGCGGCGGCGGCACCGAGCAGCAGCCGTAGCGCGCAGCAGCAGCAGTGGCATTGCGTAGCCGCTGCTGCCACTACTGCGCACATAGCCACAAAATTACTGCTATAGCTGATAGCACAGCTGTAGCAGCAGCTGAGCAGAAGCTGCTACGCAGCCTCCGCACAGCCGTCACGAAGCGGCTGCATGCTCACGTAGAACCGCAAGAGAAAAAGGAAAAAAAGGGAAGGGAGTCGAGCCGACGTCAGCATTTTTGCCTGGTGACGTTATCAGGTCGTGCTGATGTCAGCAACCACTTGCTGATGTCAGCACCATACTTAGCAATTTTTTTGGCCGGACAATAGAAAATTGCCAGCGTCTCAAATTCTTGAGAAACGCTGACGCTTTCAAAATTCGACAAACTTGAACTGTCGACCCATACTGAGAGGCGACATGGACTCGTCGGACAACAAGGAGAAGGCGACAGGTGATCCCTCCGCCTCCTCTTTTGGGGTCCTAAGCCCACGCTTGCAGGCCATTGAGGACTTGCAGAGCCAGCAGGTTGAGATGCGTCGCCTACAACAAGAGCAGACTGCTGCCATCCGTACGCTGACTGAGCTTCTGCGTGGCCAGTCCACTGTTCCACGGCAGATTTCCGAGGGGGCTGCCAGCGTCGCGGTCTCTACACAGCAGTCGGCTCAGGCACCCGTTACAGGAGCTCGACCTGACCCACCACCTCTTGACCTCCTTGATGATGCGTCATTCATGCGAGGCATGCCAGATGACTCCCCGGATCATGAGATTCGAGTTCTTCAGGAGTGCCTCCGTCAGCTGCAGAGGGGCACTAGATCTCCTCGCATCCCTACGGTGCGATCATCACCCAACTATCCCGGTGACTATCCCCTTCCACGAGTCTTCCCCATCTCTCATCCTCCTCGGCCTGCGGTTGCTCTCTCCACGGAGCGGCAACCGAAGGACTTTGAGACACCACCTCCACGGTACATCACTGAGGATGGCTTTGACTGTAGGGAGATCCTTTTTCAGGTCTGGGCTACTTTAGAGGGCATGTGGTCCTACTACCGCAGCCCTTATCAGCCTACAGACCCAGCACAGGTGCTGAGAGCAGCCAGGGCGATGCGCGGATTCCTCTACGCCATACCACGCGAGACCGTCATCGACTTCCGCACATTCCTTGGAGAGCCCGTCACAGGCACGGGCGCCAACCCACGCGGGGGATGGGATCTGGCCTTATCCTTGCTGGCTGCAGAGACGCACTCCACCCGTGCAGCACACATTCGTACCTTTCACTCTCTCCGTCAGGGGCCTACAGAGTCTGCAGCTGATTACTGGCGACACGCCATGCGTATCTACACGCGCCTTGGGACCTCCCGAGGCAAACAATTGTGGGCGCTCTGTACGATGATGCTCGGAGTTCGCCTTGAGTATACTGACATCTTCACAAGGTACAGCGACACTGTCCTCGAGCCCTTTTCAGCCACTCTACAGCTTCTCCCTTGGGCGCATGAGCTCTTCCTCCAGGTGACTTCAGCTAGTTAGGCAACCATGGCCCATCAAGAGACTTCCCTTGCTGCAGCAGTCGTCGCATCACCACCATCATCCCTCCTGCAGTCTCCTTCTTCATCCTCCATCACGTCCTCGTCTTCCTCCTCTTTCGGCCCCGCCCACACCCATTCAGACACAGGGTTTTGTAGTAGCAGCTCAGGGGAAGAAAAAGAAGGGGAAACATGGACCAGGTCAGCAGCAGTCACAAAAGCAGTCGCCCTCTTGTGGTAGCAGGGGACGTTGTATTCACTGCTACAATTGTGGAGGCACCCATTGCTACACCGAGTGCCAGCAGCCGCTTGACTGGACGCGGATTACTCGTGGGCTCCAGGCTGCACACGCCCTCCGTTCCACGTCCAGCACGTCATCCTCGCCATCCTCAGGAAGCGTGGCGGCTACGACTGCAACTGTTCCTGCTTCTCCAGCGGCAAGTAGCAGCGATCCCGACCCACGTGACCGCACCATCGCCGAGCTCCGAAACCTTCTGGCGCTCCGCTTTCACGGAGGTGCAAGTGTGTTGTCAAAGCCGAGTGATTCACAGATTGTCAGTCCGTCTGTTCTTGTGGCTCGGGATGACTCGTGTGGGGGGGCACAGTCGGCATGTGATGATGATGGACCTGACTGTACAGATTGGATTAATGAGTCTCACCTTTGTGCCCTTCGTCGTTTCTCCTCACCTGCTGCCCAGCGACCGTCTGAGGCCGAGTGTTCCATTGCCCGTTGTACAGTGACGTCCTCTAGTCGGGATTCAGGTGGCCCTTGGATCATCGATTCAAGTGCCACTCATCACATGATGTGTCGTCGTAGTGGCTTCGTTGTTCTTGGCCCTGTTGCGTCTGTTCTTTCCTTCCGCATAGGCTCTGGTCAGTCCTTGCCAGTCCAGGGTGTTGGGGTCGTGCGTTTTGATGGTCCGTCTGGCCCCTTGTATCTCTCCAAGGTGCTGTTTGTGCCTAACCTTGAGCTCAGTTTGCTTTCTGTACGTGCTTGCACACTGATGGGACTCTCTGTGGAGCACACTGCCGCGTCCGCAACTGTGACTGCCACTGACAATCGTAGTGTGGTTCTCCGTGCCTCTGTTGTGGATGACCTGTACCGTGTCTCCCGGATTTTCGCTCCTTGCTCCCCTTCCCCTTCAGCTCGTGTTTTTGTCACTGGTGTCCTGTCTCCTGAGCACCAGCGATTGCTTCATCGCCATCTGTGTCATGTGGCCTCCGACACTGTGTCGAAGCTCATTCGGACACAGTCTGCTCTTGGTCTTGATGCGGCTACTTTCAAGAAGCCGCCCAAGACTGACTGTCTCTTTTGCGCCCAGGGTAAGATGCATCGCTGCACCTACCCTGGCTCTCATTCTTGCGCATTTCGTCCTCTCGTGTTAGTTCATTCAGACCTTCTTGGTCCTTTTCCTGTCGAGTCTTTGTCCGATAAGGGTCGATACGTCCTGACTCTGACTGATAACTTCAACCGGATGAAGTGGGTCTACAACCTGCGCCAGAAGAGTGACGCCGCTCTCACGATTCGCCTGAGTATATAAACTTGAGTTCCAAGTTCATGACATCTATTACATATCTCGTTTTTTAAGCCTAGAATTCATTTTTAGTGTTAAGAAAACACTAGGGCATTCAGTATCGTGGTACACATTCTAGTACCGTGGTATAATGCGTCTTTTATACATTGGTATACCGTGTATCTCGATACTTGTATAGTACCGTGGTGTTTTATCAATACCGTCGGTAACGCGGTGCCGGTACCGGTATCGATAATGAGCTGCCACAAAATCATGATGCCGCGGTATCTGTACCGTGGTACTGTGATACCGAGTACTGCGGTACTCAATACCGCGGTATTGCAACCCTCTTTCTACATCTGTATGGACGTGCGCACCACCGGGTCATGGGGGAGTGTTGTGATGTGAGTCGTCCCCGTCTATTTCTAAAGCTTACTGTGACCACTCGGCTGTGTCCATGCTCATGCAGATCCTTGATGCGGACCTTGTTGGTGCTAGAGCACCGACGGGTGGTGGCTCCATCCACCAGCAGCTGCCAGACGGCTGCCAGGATGTCTTGGGTGCTTGCTAGGGTGCTTTGCATTTTTTTTTGCAGACACTAGAGTTTTCTAGTTCTCGAGCCCGATTTGCATGTTTTGCATTGTTCATCCATCAATTGATGCCGGACTTGTACGTGTGACTAGTCGTAGCGTCCGGCTCAAGTTTTTGCATGTCCAGGTTCAGACAGTGTTGCATTTGGATGCATTTGCACTGTGTTACGGCCAAAACAGTGGTTTTGAGCTGGTCTTTGGACAAACTGACATCGCCGCATGCGTCACCCGCCGTGCGCTACGGCAGGTATTTGTATTGTGTGCTTGTCAGTTGTCACTCTCTCTGTACATTACTAAGCTATAGGAGCTTCTGAGACTTTGCGCTTCTCCCTAGCTTGATTCTTGTTGTTTCCTGCATTTGCTTACTTGCTAATGCGCTTGCTAACTGGACAGTGTCGCCATATCAGCAGCAGCAAGGTTAGGAAGCTTCTTAGCAATTTCTCAAACAGGACCCTAGCGACGTTCTAGGAGTGGAGGAGGAGTGAAGCGATTGATTTCCCATCGCGACACTCCTTTTGCCTCAAATTCGACGAAGGATTATTTTCCTGGCTAGAGTTGAAGCAAACTCTAGCCCATAACATATTTGAGGACTTTTGGCTCCTCGTAACTCGAACCTCGACTACCCAAAGTATCCGATGATTATTTGATGATCATTTTGGACATTCAAAATTGTTTGTGCGTTAGACACTAATCTCGTTGTAACAATGCGCAAACCCAAAAACATTTGTTTGAAACAAAATTTAGTGTGCAATTCGATAAATATTGATAAAAAGGAAAGCATCTGGAACCAGGGTATGCATGTGCTGGATTTTTTTGATACTTCTCATCGAAGTACATTGATTGCTTATTGCAAATGACTCACGTGCCTCATTCATTGAATTACTTAAAGTTTTGGAAAAGATTACTGTAATCAAGTTTTTCCACGCAGAACAGGTATGGCTCGGCAATTACTATGGGTGTAGCACTGTTTGTTACATTTTCTGGCAAATTCATGACATGTTTCATCTTTGGATAAAGGACGGAGTAGTTATATACCCATCGTTTTGCCAGAAAAAGCTTCGGTGCCCATAGTCGAAAACGAACCGACAATGGTGCCCATAGTCGGAAACGAAGTGACGGCAGTGCCCATAGTCGAAAACGAGATGACATCGATGCCCAAAGTGAAAACCGACATGACAACTGTGCCCCCGGTTATTACTCGTCATGGGCACGATTGGTATATATTTCATGGTTTCAACACATTAGTCTTTCATTTTAACGTGGATTATCGCACGACTTTGTGCCTTTTCGTCGGCTGCCGTACTAGAAATATGAAAACCGATGGACATGGTTTGACACTGCTCCCGAGCTTTATTCATGGGTGTGTTCACATAATTTCGCACGGATTCCGCTTCTACGTAAGACCTGGTCACGGTATGCCTCATTGCGTCGTGGTATTGTGTACACGAACGGTTCGTTGAAGTTTCCCGGTTCGCAAATACGACCATCGGAAACGCGTCCTAGTCATGCAGCGGATTCCTTCCACGTATTGACAGCCTGTCGCGTCGGACGTTCCACCGATCTCCCGCGTCGCAATGCCCCGCATATCACTCAGGTGGTCCATGCGATTCACACGGCTGTTTCTCAGACGCAAGCCTGAAAAATACTTTTCTTGGTCCCAGGCTTGCACGTCGTCGGGGGGTGTCGGATTGCTGGCCATTGCGGTGCAGTCCGTCGTCGATGCTATTGCACGCCCTCACAATGGCTTCATGCACCACACATGGGAGACGATCGCGGACACGAATGTTATTTACATCCATGTTTTATGCACTGCATGCCCATGTTGCCGTGCGATGGCGGAGAACACGTACCAGAGACGTGGTGGACCTATCACGTCTTCGTGGTTCCCACCCGACGACTGCGACCTCGACGACACTGACGAACCTTGCTTGATGCAACAGACTTCTCACGACGACGAGGATGCAGCCCGCATAACAGCGGACGGGGCTGCACACTGTGAAAGTCAGGGTCCACTGCGGATGTCGCGTGTAGGTGGTCGTGTGCACTCTACCAAGGGCCTGCCCCACGGCTCCGACGATGAGGCACGGGCAGCCGACGCCATGGCAGAGACTGTGTCCGATAACATCGCAAAGCCGAAACCCGACCGAGCAAGCAGAAGGAAGCGGAAAGCAGACGTCGACTTCCCGGGCGGCTCTTCCTTCGACACTATGGCAGCATGCAAGGCTGCCGTGGAAGAATATGCGGTGGTAAACCGCATGTCCCTCAGGTGGCTCAAAAGTGATCCCATGCGTTTTGTGGTGCGGTGCAAGAAGTACGCCACCAAGAAGTGCCCGTGGGTTGTACGTGCAGGGTACAGCAAAAAGTCCGGTGCTTACAACATCACGTCCTTCACAGATGGCCACCTCTGTGATCCTCGAGTCTCCCGGGGCAACCCAGTGCGCACCACGCGGTGGGTGGTCCGGCACATTCAAGGCACCCTCGCCAAGGACCCTTCTGCTTTTGCAAAGGCACTGCAGGCGGTCGTGACGAAGGTTAGCAACACTAAGATACCGTACACCACCTTGTACCGCGCGAAAAAGGCGTGCCTGGAGAAGATGTACGGAAAGAAGTCCGAGTCATGGAGCATGTTTCCTGGTTACGTGGCCGAGGTATGTCCGCAAGGTGTTCTTGTCGTTTACACTTGTTATCCGAACCGTTTCCTTCCTACTTTGTGTCTAATCCCGTGTCTTCATTTGCGCAGCTATTGAAGGTGGACCCGCTGGCCATCGCGAAAGCTGAGAAGGACCCGGACACTGGCGCGTTCGACCGTGTTTTCGTCGCACCCGGTGCCTGCCGCAAGGGTTTTGAGTACTCGCGCCGAGTCATCGTCATGGATGGAACGCACCTCAAGAATGGTCACAAGCAGGTGCTGCTGATCATGCAGTTCTTCGACGCCAACGACAACGCCATGCCCGCGGCGTACGCCCTTGTTTCAGGAGAGGACGAGCGCAACTGGACATGGTTCTGTGAGCTGGTGGCAGCGGCCTACCCGTCTGCAGCACTGTAGGGAACAACGATCATCTTAGACCGTGAGAAAGGACTGGCCAATACACCGGATAATTTTCCTGGCCCTCTATTTGGGCAAGTTTAATTTCACTGTCCCAATAGGCGCCTTTAACTAAGCGTACATTGAGTCGTTGTCGGCGCATTGATCCCACATGGCTGAGCAAATCAATGACATACCAGGAGCGTTTTTGGTAAGCCTGCAACGCCATACCAAAACCAGCCCAGTCTTGCAAAGAAGCGTCCGTAGCTACTTGTTCTATAATATCCAGCGAAAGCAATAAACGCGATACTTCTTCAGCATCGATAGTCAGGCCTATTTGGTAATTCTTGGCCATTTGGGCCTGCGCAAGCACTTTCGGAACCAGTTGCGCAAGCACTTGTGCGCGCAACTAGCGGGTGCTACGCATACCTACTGCGCGTGGCATCTGATGCGCAATGTGCAGTCCCGCTACCAGGGCCGGTCGGGGTCCTTGTTCCGGAATCTCGCGCACGTCACAACACAGGAGGACTGGGATGCATGCTTGGCCGAGATGCGCCGACAAGCACCACGGGCTGTGGACTACCTGCTGGGTGGAAACGGCAAGCCGGGCATCCCCAAGGAGCGCTGGAGCCGTCTGTACTGCCTAGTGCCGCGTGGTGGGCACACCACGAGCAACGCCATGGATTCCCTGAACGGGAAGCTCGTAGAATTGCGAAAGATATACCCGTACTTCTGTTTTGTCAACCTCCACGTTTTTGTGCAGAGGCTGTGGCACATCCGTCGCAGGATGGCTCACGACGCTGTGGACAACGTGGCGCCGGCTCTGTACCTGAAGGTGAAAAACAACTGCGATAGGAGCCGCGCGTACAACCTGGACTTGGACGGGGATGAGGCCGGACCATGGACGAGTGGCACTGCAGTGCGGGCGGACGGCACTCCACGAGACGTCAACATCAACAGCAAGGAGTGCACGTGCGGCAGGTAGCGTGAATACGAGGTGCCATGCCCACACGCGTGCAGTCTCTTGCTCGAGAATGCACTCAACCCCGTGGCCTACGTGGACTACGGATACCTCACCCTCAACTACAAGAGGACGTACAACGCGCCATTCCCATTGCCGAAGATGCGACTTGTGAAGCGGGCTGACCCGAAGTGGCTACAACCTGGAGCACGTCGTGGGCGCGGGCGTCCGGCCACGGTCAGACTTGACCGGTACGCCAAGGTGAAGAAGAGGCACATTTGTGCACGCTGTGGGCAGATGGGCCACGNAGTGCACGTGCGGCAGGTGGCGTGAATACGGGGTGCCATGCCCACACGCGTGCAGTCTCTTGCTCGAGAATGCACTCAACCCCGTGGCCTACGTGGACTACGGATACCTCACCCTCAACTACAAGAGGACGTACAACGCGCCATTCCCATTGCCGAAGATGCGACTTGTGAAGCGGGCTGACCCGAAGTGGCTACAACCTGGAGCACGTCGTGGGCGCGGGCGTCCGGCCACGGTCAGACTTGACCGGTACGCCAAGGTGAAGAAGAGGCACATTTGTGCACGCTGTGGACAGATGGGCCACGTCCGGCGTGCATGCCCAAACATGGAGGCGCCGACACCAGAACAGATGGCCGCAGCCCGCGTGGCAGAGCTGGACGCAGAGCGCCGCATGAGAGCGTCCTGCGGGTCAAACGTGGACGCCATGGGGTACTCCGGGGACGAGGCTGATGATGAACCCCCTGCTGAGGAGGAGGGAGAGTCAGGCGAGGAATCAGAGGAGGAGGGGGATGAGGAAGAGGAGCAGGGGGAGGAGGAGGAGGAAGAGGAGGGCAGGGATGGTGTGCAGGAGGGAAAAACAGATGACTCGGAGGGGGGTGAGGGGGGGGATGAAGACGAGGAAGATGAGGGGGGGGAGGGGGGGAAGGAGGTGGTTGACCCCGTGGCAGTGTCCAGTGACGATGAACAGGAGGACCGTGATGCTGCTGAGGACCGTGAAGAGCTGTGGATGGCTTTCCATGCGGAGGTGGACAGCATCACGCGTTCCTTCGGCCTGTGGTAAGTTTGTTCATGCTTATTCACGCTAAGTGTTCTCCATCCTTTCACTCATTTTCCTAGTCCACTTACTAACTCATACCCTTGTGTGTCCTTTGCAGAGCCGACGTAGCACCGTTCGGGACCAGGGAGGTGCAGGCCAAGTGGCCCCTGATTGCACCTCTGCCTTAGAGTAGTGTTTCCTTGCACTTTACTCTGGGATGGTACATGTGTTGGGACAATTGTTGGACTTGTTACAGCATGGAGCAGTGAGCATGTACTATACTGAACATTTGCTAGTCACTGAAGTCCATGTTTCCATTGCAAAAAAAATGCCATGAACGACATGAATTCCCAATATTTGTGTCTCCAAGTGCCCTTTGTTGCCTTGATGTAGTACTGCATAATGGTGTTCTGTAATTGTAGTGCACATTAGTGACCTTAAAATGATATGTAGTGAATGTCCCTGAAGGAGTTCCGTAGTGTACATATATACTATGAACAAGTTCATTTCGTTCTCTTTGCGTCAGTTGTTTCAAAGAACCAGAAGATGAGTTCATGTGAACAAGCAGACTTCACTATCATCTTCCTCATGGGAGTTGGTACGACACTAATGTGTCAGAAACTGTATTCCTATCTGTTGCCGCCAAGAACAACAAGATATGTGCCAATGTGCCACTGTCCAGCAACACACAACGACACATGTCAACTGGATGCCTACACAAGTGTAGCAGAGGCAGAGGAGAGTGAATGGGACGATGTCTTGTGCGAGGGAGGAGACGACACTGTCCACCCGGTTCATACCGATGAGGACATCTTCTATGATGCACTGGGATGTCAGGGACGTCAGGGTTGTGGTTGTGACTTGTGCACCTAGCTATGGCTGTGCAGTGTACTGGATCCGAAGTGGTTAGATCCAGCGTGGACTGGGCAGTACCTCCTTCATTATTACTTTCATGCCCACGATTCTCCGTGAAATAGTTCAATTATGTCCATACTTTGGATAAGAAAAAGACATCCATGCACATTATCGTCTGAATATTAAGACAATTGTGCCCATACTTTATTTCGCCTGTGCCATACGTTGACAATGAAAGTACAACTTTATGCCCTCAAATGTACTTCACATGAACACAACGTGCCCATCACTTTTGGGTAAAAATGTGTTATGTACCCACATCTGTCTGTTTTATATATCTGCTATGCCCATTGTCGTCAATGGAAAATACCTCGCATGCCCACGACTGTCATTGAAATAATTCTCGGGTGCCCGGAATTCCCCAAGAAATACATCTGCCATACCCAATGTTCTGCATGGAAAATAGCTCAGATGCCCAAACATGTCAGTGGAATAATACTCATACACCCAGTACTCTCACTACAATGAATCTCACATGCCCAAAGTTGTCGACGGCATTACCATGGATTCCTCATGATGGACTCGGTGGCTCCGACCATATCCACGGCTCCCATGGGTCGGGTCAGTTGAGCGGCCTGGTACTTGGCATGGGCACTCCCAAAACCCAGGCCATATGGTACGGAGAAACCGGAGTCTCGACCCATGGTGGTACAATGTAGCCCAACCTTGCGTTGCGTGCGACATAGCGGTCCCACGCCTCCTTCAATGCCACCCATGCCTGGTGTACGGCCACAGGATCCTTCAAGGGAGTACCCCATCCCTGATGTGCCAGGCCATTTCGACGGGTGTCGTTGTCCATGACCTGCGAATGTGGTCGTCAAACTTCGGTAGTAGCAGTGAACTGAGCGCATTTTACTATCGGGGAAGCACCTTCAACGCACGGCAAAGGACCGGTTCATCGTGCGAACCGGTACAAAAAGCGGGTCACTTGATGAACCTCTTCGCGTCATCGTCAGTACACGTCGGCACCTGCCGCCGACATCGGGTTCAGGTGCGCGCGACATCGGCAAATTCCACCGTGGACCTGGCAGTGTCCTTTCGGTGAACATTCATTGGCGATAAAAAAGACCTGCTCCGAGCGATGCGCAAACGTCTGCTACAGCGCACCAGAATCTGTCCCCTCCCTGCCGCAGAAAGGAACAGGACCAAACGAACCATCGGCTGCCAAGACAGGCTGTCCACATTCGAGGTTTGTTTACGACATGCAAGTCGAAGATGATTGAATACCTCGGGCGAATACTGGGTACAGTTGTCATTATATTCCGTTTTCGCACGCTCCCTGAAAATCATGGGCATCGATGTCATCTCGTTTTCGACTATGGGGACCGCCGTCACTTCGTTTTCGACTTTGGGCACCGATGTCATCTCGTTTTCGACTATGGGCACCGCGGATATAAGGAGCGAAACGATGGGCACCGGAGTATTTGTGCTCTTGGGTAAAAGAGGTAGAATCCTTGATTTGAGAGGGTTTCCCAGGTTATTACTCTTCTTGGTTGGAATGTTTGGACTTCCGAAACGCGAGTCGGTATTCGTAGGCAACGTCACGAGGTGCGTCGCACCTCGTGACCCGGACCCC
>SZWC01002025.1:107374-131856 GCA_023375785.1 Penium margaritaceum | reverse complement strand
GGCGTGGGCGTGGGCGTGGGCGTGGGCGTGGGCGTGGGCGTGGGCGTGAGCGTCGACATGGACATGGGCTTGGGCGTGGGTGAGTGCGTGGGTGTGGGTGTGGGTGTGCACATGGATGTGGGTGCGGGCGTGGGCGTGGTCGTGGTCGTGGTCGTGGGTGTCCGCAAGTGTGCTTGAGCATGGGAGAAAGCATGCCTTCTTCACGCGCCCACGTGCGCACACACGCACGTGCACACGCCCCCAGAAGCGCACACACGCACGTGCACACGCTCCCACATGCGCACACACGCACGTGCACATGCGCCCACATGCGCACACACGCACGTGCACCCACCCCCACAAGCGCACACACGCACGTGCAGACGCGCCCATGTGCGCACACACGCACCTGCATGCGCGCCCACATGCGCACACTCGCACGTGCACACACGCCCACGTGCGCACCTGGGTGAGTGCACGCGCGCTGCGTGTGTGGGTGCGAGGCTGTTATGTCTTGCCTGCTGCAAAGGCCTCACGTACAAGCCGTTTCGCAACAAGTTGCAATTTTCCCCATCCCACCTCTTGTATTGCTCTTTATTCTTGCAATCTTGATCGTCCATGGTGGTCCTGTCGCAGGCTCTCAGACCAACAGCAAGACCCGCTGGCGTCCCTCCCCTTCCCTCTGTTTGAAAGCGTGGTGCAGCGGCTGACTCTACGCGACGTGTGGAATCTGTGGCAGACGAGCCGCTCCCTCAAGGCTGCCGTGCATCAGTGTGCGTGGGAGGGCGTGGTGCAGTTGGGAGACAGGAGGGATTATTCTGATCCCGGGCACAGGTGCTACTCCGATCGCTTCGAGGGCCTGTCGGCTCTCAGGATCTTTCCTCCGGGGAGCGTCCGGCGCATGCGCATCGTCAAGGACGTGCTGGTCGTGAGGCGGTACTCCCTGCGCGCGTTGGTACGCAAAGGGGGCATGCTCGAGGACGGTACCCGCTCGGAGCAGCTGGCCTTGGCGTCGCTCGTCGAACACGCACCGCACGTCACCCAACTGGCACTGCAGTGTGACTTGCCCGATCCTCCACGGGTCCTGCCTTTGCCGCCGCGTCCCTGCTCCGACCCCGCCGCCGCCGCCGCTGCGTCGACGGCCGCCCAAGGTGCTGCGTCAGCCTCGGCATCTGCTGCCACGTCTGCTGCCGCGTCTGCTCCAGCAAGTGCAGCAGCTGCTGCGCCAGTGGTGGCCTCTCGCCGCAGCCAGCCTGCCGGACCCAAGTGGCCCAGCCTGGCGGCCTTCACGTCGCTCCGGGAGCTCGAGTGCAACAAAATGTACCTCAACCTGTGCGCGTTGCCTGCCCTCACGGCCCTCACCGCGCTCACCTTGGGCGGTCAGTGCAGGACATTGGCGGTGCAGGCGATCCTCAGAGATGCGCCCTCTCTGAAGGCCCTCTCGCTGAGTTGCCCGTGGGACCTCAACCTGTCGCCGGATGCGGTTGAGCGGATGGCGCGGTTGTCGTGTGTGCGTTTGCACGACTGCCACTGGTTTGGGTGGCTGCCGGCTTGGGTGGGGCGGATCACCAACCTGGAGCTCTTCAGTGCATGGTGTCTGGACCTCGACCTTGATGTTCTCGCGGGGTTGCCCTCGCTCCAGAGCGCAAGTTTCAAGGTTGAACGGCTGGCACCTTCCTACATTAGTGGGTCGTATTCTGCTGCTGGTGGTGTTGCTGTCGCTGACCGTGGTGGTGGTGGTGGTGGTGGTGGAGGTCGTGGTGGTGGTGGTGGTGGTGATGTGCCTGGCGCCGGTTGCACCAGCGCCTCTGCTGCTGCTGCTGCTGCTGTTGCTGTTGCTGCCGATGCTGCTCCCGGTGGTGCTGCTGCTGCTGGTGAGACTGCTGGTCATGCTGGGTACCATGCAAGACACTCGCATGCTGCTGACATCACCGATGGGGGGCTTGAACCAGGCTCTCCCTTTCCTAACCTGACCTCTCTCTCCCTTGCCGTACGAAAAGAGGGGACTTTTTGCCTCGGGATGTTTCCTGTGCTTCGCAGCCTCCACCTTCGACCCTCCAAAAACCTCAGGCTCTCAGGCACGCTCTCCGCGTGCACGCCGCTGCTCACCTCTCTCCGTGTGGATGGCCACATGACGGAGTGCGACAAGCTGGAGGTGTCGGACGTGGCTGAGCTTGAGCACCTAAAGTCGGCGACGTTGAGTCTCAGTTCGTTCCACAGACCCGTGTCATTGGCTGCTCTGAGCCACGTGGAGTCGTTGGTGGTAACGGACTGCATGACGGAGGACGAGGCAGCGGAGCTCAGCAGTTTGGTGTCCCATGGTGCAGAGGGTGAAGAGCCGGCAGCAGCAACACATTGGCCACCATCAAGAGCAGCAATGGCAGCAGTGCAAGCAGCAGCTGCAGCGGCAGCAGCAGCAGCAGCAGCAGGAGCACCATCTGCAGCGGCACCGTCATCAGCAGCAGCATTAGCACGAGCAGGAAGGACAGCAGATACAGAACCAGCATGGGGTAAAGGGATGCGCAAACTGACGCTTGCTGTCATCGACACTCCCTCGACCCTTGCCCTGCTCACCAGCATCACATCCCTTGCCAGCCTGGAGATGAGAGAGCCCTGTGCCTTCCCCCTCGATCGTGAGGATGTGTGGGATCATCCACGCACGCGTCCGGTGATGCACCTGCCCACCCACGAGGTCCTCGCCTCACCCAAAGTGGTGGCCCTCGGCTGCAACTTCTCTCGTCTCCAGCGTCTGAGCCTGTGCCTGCCGGCGCCTCTTGCGGGTCGCAGGCTCCAAGTGGACGTGCAGCTGCCGCTGCTGACGAGTCTGGAGCTCGACGAGTTTGGGGCGGTGGACAGGGAGTGGGTTCGACTCCTGCCGAACCTCATCCGCCTCAAGATTGTCACCAATGACTGCGGAATGAAGAATATCCCCAAGTTGGAGTACGGCGTGTGGTCGAGGCTGATGGAGGTGGAAGTGGGAGTGCACCATCTCTCGTCCGTCCCCGCGTCGTGGTTCACTCTCCCAGCGCTGCACCGCCTTGTCCTGAAGAAGTGCGACTTCCTGAACTGCCTCCCTTGCATCCCACCGCTGCCGAGAGGGTACCGTGCGCCCCTTCGCGAGTTGGTGCTGGACGAGTGCAAGAGTTTGAAGGGGCAGCCGGCCACACTGGTGCGGCTCAGGGAGCTGAGTGTCGTCACGTTGGTGGATTGCTATGCGGAGCTGCAAGACGATTTCGCGGATGGGCAGATTCGCGTGAGGAGGAAGACACGTGCGGAGGTTGACAGGTCAGGGTGACGACCGGGAGGGTGAGGGAGACGAGTTTGGTGGAGTAGAGAAGGCGAGTCGGCTGGGAGGGTCTAGTTTTGGATTGATGGCGATTGAGCTCAACGTGGTTCAACCTTGGAGTCTTTTCGCTTTTCCGGGGCGGACCAAAGCTTGGCGTTCGACCGACTAGTTGGACGTGGCGATTTCTCGCCATTTGGCTAGGTGGACTGCAGTCGAGCAAGACAATGGTCTTGTGGGATGAGATGCTTCTGACGTACAAATCCATGTACCATTGTATCCTGGATGTACTCTATTTTGTACGATATTCATCTGCAACTGATTTTGGAGGGGGGAAATGTAAAAGTGTGAAGTGTTACAAGGCATTGAGGTGCGTGGACATGCATGTCTGACTTCGGTGAAAGGGAAGTGTTTGGAATGCTCGGTATCTCACCTTCTTTTTCATTGTTTCTCCCTCTCTCAACACAATTCCATGTTGATTCCATGGACAAGAAAAATCACTTAGACTATGAAGAAGCCACGAGTGGGTAGTTGCATGCAAGACAGGGAAAAGAGGAGAGTGGGAGAGCGGGGAGCTATGTAGAAATTGGCGGAGGGGCGCAATAAGGTTGGTGAATGGGGCTTGCTTAGCATAACTGAGTGTTGGCAATAAGGCCTATCCATGGACAAGCTAGTGCAAACTCGCTTGCGACCGTGTGGCTGCAAGATTACACTGCATGCGAGTACGCACAAAAATAAATAAAAGAAGGAATAATGTTGTTGGACAATAGGGGCGGCGCGCACACAAAGTGCTCACATCTAGTCACATTTTCTCTGATCCCAAGAGGAAATACTTGGAAGCTTCCCATAGTTACTATGCAACTTCCTAGTTATACAAGTAGATCACGTGAGCGAGAGCTAGAGAGCATCGGACACCATGGATGTGGTAAGCTTGACTTAGAAGTTAGGTCATGAGGCGGAAAAAATGTTGAGAGCAGGGAGCGAGAATGTAAGGCCGGTGAATGCACACCGACACCGAGCAGACGCTCAAGCCGAAGTGCACCGCCACCCGGGGTCGAGCCTGCCCACTCGGGATTAACCGAGGGTGGCTTCTTACTAGTGCACAACCAATGGCTAACACGGTGGCCCCTAAGGATCAGCACCCGGGAAAATCATGCAGCTCCCCCAATGATGCAGGGATCGGCAGTCAGAGTGTACGAAACCTACCATCAACCACGTCAAAGCAAGATAGTCAAATGACGTCCATGCATGTGTCTGAAGGCACTCCTGGGTAGATCAGCTACTGCATGGAGTCCAAGTCAGTAGTCAGGGCGCGCTCGTGTGACGTCTCCCCAAGTACGGCCATGATCATTTGATCTTTACATGTGTGTTTGCCATGGAGAGTGAGACAAGAGGGCATAGAGGTGGGAGTGGCCAACGAGACTTTAGCACCTCCCCATGACCCGCAGGCAAACAACCCACACACACGGGAGCACGGCACACACATAAATGTAAGAGCAAGGAACGTAGAGGGATGGGCAAGCACCAACCATTTCAGCCTGGGTCATGGGGACAGATGAGACCAATAGCATGGACATCACTGTTGAAAATGATTTGGCTCGGAGCCTTGGTGAGAATGTCAGCTTTTTGAGACCGTGTGTCCACCCAAGCAACTCGGACAATGCCAGCAACAATGCACTCGCGATCAAAGTGATGCTCCACGTTGATATGCTTGGTGCGAGAGTGGTGCATTCCGCTGTTCTCTCCAATGGCCGTTGTGCTTTGATTGTCACAGCGCATGGTGATGCAACGGATGGGTAGACGCAATTGCTTCAGCAGACAACACAACCAGACAGCTTCAGACGTGCCTGCGCCAAGAGCCACATACTCAGCCTCACCGGTGCTGCCGGCAATACATCCTTGTTTTCCACTTTTCCACAAAAATGTTGTGCCACCAACCATAAAGTTGTATCCCGTTCTATTGCGTGCATCAGAGTCATGTGTCCAGTCACTGTCAGTGAAGCCATTGATAATGACTGAGGGCTGCACGCAAAGTACAACCCGATGCGAGGAGTGGAGATTGCATACCGCACTAAGTTGTCGCTCAAGATGTCGCTCTGGGAGACACTAGGAGAATTTTGACAGAAACTTCAAAGCAAATGCAATATCAGCACGCATGGTAGTAGCAAGATACATCAGAGAGCCAATGATTGTGAAATAGTCTATCACGTCCACCTTCTCTCCCAGCTTCGATGGCTCCAAGGACTTCAGCAGTGATTGACCAGCTTGGGTCATGGGCGTAGAAGTTGTGGGAACAGAGGTAAGGACCGGTCCGAAACGCTCCCACATGCTGCGGACGTAATCAGCTTGGTGAACGGGCAAGGTATGACGTGTGCGGTCACGCTCTAGCTCCATGCCCAGAAAGACGCGCGCTGGACCAAGGTCCTCCATCTTGTATGCTGACTGTAGAAGAGACTTTGCAGCTTTGATAGCTGCGATGTCTGGAGAAGCAATCAAGAGATCATCCACATAGATAAGGATGATAACAAATGGCTTAGTGGGAGGACAAAGGAACAGGGCATGATCTACAGTGCTTCTTCGGAAGCCGCCCTTTTCCAGGGTCTCTTGGTTCCAGCAACGTGGGGACTACTTTAGGCCATGGAGGGTCTTGTGCAAATGACACACTCGATTTGTGCCGTCAGAGAAGCCAGATGGTTGCACCATGTAGATTTCCTCGTCAAGCTTGCCATGCAGAACGACA
Organism: Penium margaritaceum; assembly: GCA_023375785.1. Classification (NCBI taxonomy): domain Eukaryota; kingdom Viridiplantae; phylum Streptophyta; class Zygnematophyceae; order Desmidiales; family Peniaceae; genus Penium; species Penium margaritaceum. The sequence continues at coordinate 125,854 of SZWC01002025.1, read as the reverse complement.
TTGTTGATATCTATCTGTTCTAGTTCCCAGTCATGCTGGGCTATAAGACTAAGCAGTGCCCGGGCAGTGGTGTAATGACCCACTGGAGCGAACATCTCATCAAAGTCAACCCCAGGGACTTGCAAAAATCCCTTTGCCATGAGGCGTGCCTTGTACCGTTCGACGGTGTTGTCAGGATTCAGCTTGTGCCGGTACACCCATTTGGTGGCTACTGCTTTGCGGCCCGGTGGGAGGTCAACAAGTTCATACACGCCATGCTCAGACAGAGGGTTAAGTGCGGCTTTCATTGTCTGCTCCTAGAGAGGAGAGTCGGTTGCTGTGCGGGCAGCCTGCACAGTTAGAGGTTCAGGTAGCAGAGGAGAGAGACCAACAGTAGCAAAGCACGAGGCAACATACCCAGCAACAGACAAAGAAAGGGCTAGGAAAAACTCCTGCTCAATGAGAGAGTAGCCAAGGGCAGTACTAGGATGCACCACAGAGGCAGCAGTGGGCAATGCAGACGTCACGAGACCAAGAGTACGGAGGCCTGGGTCACCGGAGACAACAGGACGGGAGTGAGCCAGGAGCACCCGGAGGTGACCCTCGCACGTGTAGGGTGAGACAAGAGGCACAGAGGAGACACGTGAATCATGTATAGGAGGGGGCGCATGAGTTGTAGAGGGCACAAGCAGTGACGATACAGCAGGAGATTCGGGGCATGAGGTCGTAGAGGGAGCGGAGGGCTACAAGGAAGAAGAGGGAGAAGGTGCAGCAGAGGTAGCAGAGGGCTCAGAGAGAGGGAGGGGTACAATGGGGGAGGAGGGCTCCAAGGAAGAAGAAGGTGCAGAGGTGACAGAGGGCTCAGAGGAGGCAGAGGGCTCAGAGGAGACAGAGAGCTCAGAGGAGGTGGAGTGTTCAGAGAAGGCAGAGGGTTCTGAGGAGGCAGAGGGTTTTGAGGAGGCAGAGGGTGCCGACGGATGCACCGAGGGAAGAACACAGGTCCGAGAGGGAGGAGTGCCACCCCCACCCTGAGAAGGCAAAGAGAGAGACCCGGTCGCGAAGCGAGAGACATCATGCTCAAACAAATGCTAAAAAACAAGCGCATCGCAAGACTCGAGGACACGACAGCGCGCTGGATCCCAAAAGCGCCAAACCTTGGAGAGTGGCTAGACGCCAAGGAAGACACATAGATGACCACGGGGGAAAAGCTTACCATCTCGTTGGTCAGCTAGAAGCCACTCAGAGGCAAGGCACCGCCATAGACAAGTAAGGCGGAGATCAGCACGACAACCCGTCCAGTGCTCAAAGGACGTGACGATGTGAGGGAGGGAACCGTGAGGGACGCAATTCCAGACCCACCTCATGTAGGACGTGGCCTCAAAGGCAAAGAGTGGGGATTGCCGATAGGCGGAGAGGAGGGAGCGCACCCCGTCGACCAGGGTGCGGTTCCAATGCTCGGACACGACGTTCTGCTAAGGAGTGTAGGGGGCAGAGGACTCAAGAAGAACACCACGGGACTCAAGAAAGCGAGAGGTGGGACCAAATAGCTCACCACCTTGGTTGCTACAAAAGACACGCAAGGGACAAAGACAGGCGTATTCAGCCTGAGGAAGCCAGGATTCAAGAACATCGGTGATGTCACTTTTGTGACGAAGGGCAAAGATCCACCGGTAGCGAGAGAAGTCATTAGTCAAGCACAGCACATAGCGACCAAGGCCACCGAGGAAGTCATGAGGCAAAGGACCCATGACATCAGTGTGCACGAGGTCAAGGGAATGAGAGGTGGTGGACCTAGCAGCTGTGAAGGGAGAACGATGCATCTTGTTACTAGCCCTGTCCAAGCAGTCAGAGAGCATGGAAGCACAAACGTAGCAGCATCAAGGCCAGTGATGGGATGGAGGCGGAGGAGACACTGAATGGCAACAGTGCGAATGTGACAAAGGCGGTAGTGCAAGAGGTCCAAGAGGTCCATGCGTAGGAGACAAGGAGGGTATGACGTGGAGAAGAGAAGAGGTAGCGGAAGACGAATGCAACGTGACGGGAACACATAATAAACAATTGTAATGCACACCACGGAGAACAATGCCGCCAGAAGAGCGAAGCGCAATAGTGGCAATGCTGCTAGTGGCAACAACGAAATAGTGGCAATAGTGGCAATGCCACGGCTGGATGAGAAGTACATGCCCTGATCGTCAAAGGTGGTCATGGAGAGAAGACTGACCTCAAGGTCAGGCATGTACAGCACGTTGGGGAGGTACACGGTCCCACCTAGACCAACAAAGTGAAAACCACCAACACCTTGGACAGGGAAAAGTTGGCCGGAGCCAGTGCGCACAGAGCGAACACAGCCGATGGGGCCAAGGGAAACAAAGGAAGAATAACAAGAGGTCATGTACTGAATGACCCTTGAGTCAATGATCCATAGGCCAGGGGATGCACGACTGGAGGGAAGAGCAAGGCAGACAACGACAGTCCCCGGAAGGGAGTCGAGAGATGTGCGACCAAGATGAGTGGGGAACGTATGAGACTGTCACTCCTCAATCCAAGAACGGTCATGAGGCAATGCCCCATGTTCACAGCCGGAGGCAGTACCATGAAGGGTGGCATCGGACTCGCAGATAGACACACAGCACCGGCCACACACACTCTCACCTCCTTGTGAACGAAGGTGGAGCAGTTTCGCCAAGCAACGCTCAAGTGTGCGCTCCTCATCGCGATGGTAAGAGGAACAAACGGAGGAACGATCGGAGAAGTGACAATCATCACGGGGCCATGTAGGCACGGAGTAGCGAGAAGAGGGAGGACCATAAGAGGGTGGTGAGGAGGGAGGAAGAACACAGCCCCACGGACTGGTGGGAGGCGTCGAAGGTTGGAGAGGAACGAGAGTGGTGGTGAGCAGAGAGGTGGAAAACGAGGCGGAGGATACAACTGGCACCGTTGTTGCGGTAGATGAGGAGGTGACGTCCTCACGGGCCCAATGAGCGTTCATGGACGATACTAGGCGAGCATCATCACGAGACGCCGGGCATTTTGGAGTGGAGTGACGAGTGACGCTGCAGTTCTTGTAGGTGACGTCAGCAAGGGCGGTTTTGTTGGAGGATGCCTTGCCACTGTGGCCACCTCCACGACCCTTGCCACCACGACCACCCCCACGGCCATACCAACCGCCTCCGCTATGTGAAGCAGTTCGAGTGGTGTGAGCAACTGCACTAGAGGAAGGGGTGGAGACGGCAACTGCAGTAGAGGAGGAGGAAGGGGTGGTCACAGTAGCGAGAGCTGCATAATGCATGCGCTTGTTCAGCAAGTTTCTCCACCAATTGGTGAGGCGAGCGACAATGAACTCATAGAGAGGCTCAATCCCTGGAGGAGAATCGGAAGGAACTGGGGCAACATCAAGACGCTCAAGCTCAGTCTGAGAGACATGCATGAAGAGGTCAAAGAGCTCAGGGATGAGGCCAGCAACAATGGACAAGCAAGCAGAGAGGGGACCTGGTCCTGCTTTGCCTAGGTCGCGCAGAAGGCATAAGCTCCGCTACCAATACTCGTCGGTAGTCTCATCCGCCCGCATGTGAAGTGTGTTGAATTGCACAATGAGAGCTCTCTGGGTAGCATGTCTAATCACAGTTTTGTGGTGACGAATGAGCATGTAGGCACCAACAGGGTCAGCAGCAGTGCCACGGGTCGGGTCGGCATTGTACGGACCAATGTCGTCAAGGAGGCCCTCGAGCCCAGCATTGATGAGATCACGTACAACCCGGGCTGTATCAGTAGGCTGAGGCACAAATGGCGGCTTGGCAGGAGAGTGATATTCCCACAGAAGCTCACCCTGGGCCAATGCGTTGAAGCGTGTCTCCCACAATGTGAAGGTTAACTTAGATATGAACTGAGGTGGTGAACTCTCAAAGTCCTTCTGCCTGGCGGGGAGGAGAACCTAAGCGAGGGCAGCTGCAGAGTGAGCAGGCGAGGAGGAGCTAGGAACACTACCACTAGGAGGAGCAGATGAATCAGCATAGGCAATCTCCTCAGCAGGCAGAACAACAGCAAGAGTCGGGACGGCATGCAAGCGCTCTATGACGAGAGTAGCCACTGTGGTGGCCTGTTCCTGCTGAGCTTCCCATCCTTGTTGTAGCTCGTCCTCTACTTTGTGGTGAGCTACTTGTGCCTTGCTAAGGGCAGCTTGCAATGCTTCTATGGTTTCTTCAGGCTTTGGTATGATAGGAGCTGAGAATGGGACAGAGAGGAGAGGGATGCTCACTAGACTAGTGGTGAGGAAGCAGTACAAAGGTGAGGAAGCATTACGGCCGTAGAGTAGAACATGAAAGGAACCCACCCAGCAATGGTTACCGTCAGGCAGAGCATGCCCGTGACTGTGGCACCTGTAACTACCGCTGATGTGACGTGGTGTGTGAGATCACAAGGGATGCCGGTAGGGATCAGACTTGTGGCTGCAGTGGATGCACAAATGGAGCCGACGGCGCTTGCAGTTGCATCAGCTGCGGAGAATGCCGGGTTGGCCACAGCATCCGCTGCTGTCGTAGCTTGCATGGCAATGTTGATGGTGACAGTAGCGAGTAAGGTGAGGGATGCCGCTGCATGCACGTAGGCCTCGGCTGCTCTACCCACCGCAATCTGTGTCGGAGTCCTGCAAGCACGTGCCGTGGCTGAGAAGGTTGTGGCAGCACCCGCTGCGGAGTCAACAATGGCCCTCGCCAAGCTGATGGAATCCGTGTGAAGGGGAAGAACGGGGATTATGCCGGGCACCTCACATGCCATAGTCGGTTCGGCAGAGTCACCTGAAGCAGGGCCTGGAGTAGGGTTGGAGGCTGATGCAGGGGTGGATGCCTGGGTTCCACTGGGAGGATGCATGCTTGAGGGACGAGGTTGTGACTGCGGGAGATCTTCCGCCGTGTAGGCATGGCACTCAATCTCTCGTTCTTCTGCTTTGGCTGCGACGGCGAGGTCCTCATGCGAGTAAGAATTGTCTAACATGCGGAACCACAGTGGTGTGTCATTGTCAGTGGACGGTGGCTCGTCAAAGACCCACATGTCCTCCCACCCGTGCTCAGAATAGTGGGCAGTCGTGCGTGGCGAGTCCAACTCGTTGTCAGGGGGACCGTCGAGCAACGGTGAAACCAACGTGGCAGGTTTTGTGGCTGCAGCCGCTGCTGAGAGATGTTGCTGCCATGGGCTGACTACAGATGATGCTAATGATGGTTGTGTGTGTGAGAATCGTCTGCCCTCACGCTTAGGAGGCTATTGTAGATGGAGGCAGCATCCGCGCGAGGCAGACAAGGAATGCAGGGCAGCTGAGGGCCGTCAAACAGTCGAAAGTGGAGTAGTAGAGAGCTGCGGCATTGAGTGGCGGGAGAAGTGCAAGACAGCAGGAGAAAGCAGTGGGGCTGCCGAGTAGCCACTAGAGGAAGAGTCCGTTGCAGCGTAGATGTAGAGGTGCAACAATAGAGAATCGCAGACGGAGAACTGTAGCTTGTTGTGAGGTCAGACTGCCGAAAAGTTGGCAGTGAAGAACAACTGCAAGCTGCGGTGGAGCCGGACTGCCGAAGAATCGGCAGTGAGAGCCGGCTTCGGTCTGCGGTGATGCTGGACCAACAAAGAGTCGGCGGCAAGAGTGTCGTGGGCCCATTGCGGAGGCAATACTACCGTCTCGCGTGTTTGTCACGGGTCCCGGATCAACGTGGAGCAAGGGCTTGCCCCTATTTCTATGATACCAGTAGTTACTAGGCAACTTCCTACTTCGACAAGCAGATCACGTGAGCAAGAACTAGAGAGCATCGGACGCCATGGATGTGGTAAGCGTGACTTAGAAGTCAGGTCATGAGGCAGAAAAAATGTTGAGAGCGGGGAGCAAGAGTGTAAGGCCAGTGCACACCAGCACTGAGCAGATGCTCGAGCCGATGTGCACCGCCTCCAGGGGGTCGAGCCCGCCCACTCGGAACTAACTGAGGGTGGCTTCTTACCAGTGCACAGCCAATGGCTGACACGGTGGCCCCCTAAGGATCAGCACCCGGGAAAATCATGTAGCTCCCCCAAACACCCAGAGATAAGCCACAATGATGCAGAGATCGACAGTTAGATTGTACAAAACCTGGCATCAACCACATCAAAGCAAGATAGTAAATTGACGACCATGCATGTGCCAGAAGGCACTCCTGGGCAGATCAGCTGCTGCATGGAGTCAGAGCCAGCAGTCAGGGCGCGCTTGTGTGACGTCTCCCCAAGTAAGGCCATGATCAGTTAATCTGTACATGTGTATGTGCCACGGAGAGTGAGACAAGAGGGCATAGAGATGTGAGTGGCCAACGAGACTTCAACACTTCCTAGCAGTGTTGTTGCTTGAGAAATGTTAGAAAGCTTTCCAACCTTGATGTCACTCGCGTGGCGACACTGTCTCGAAAGCTGAAGCACTAGCATGCAAGCAGGTGCATGAAACAACAAAGATTGGACTAGGGGGCTAATGGAGTCTCGTAACCTTCAATAGCTTTAACATGTAGAGAGAAATGACAACTGACAAGCCCACAACATAAACATTTGTCGCGGCGCACGGGGGGTGACGCACTCGCCAGTGCTAGTTTGTCTTAAATCGGGCCAAAATCATTGTCTTTACCTTAACTCTACGCACAAGCATCCAAACACAACGTCTGAACCTAGAGATGAAGATTTCCAATCCAAACAGAACGACTGGTCAAACACACGGGTCCGACATCGATCAGTGGGCATAAAATGCAAAATATGCAAGTCGGGCCCAATGCTAATCCACCGAGAAAATTCTGGAGGCTGCATAAAAATAGCAAAATGCCTCAGCAAGCACCGAGGACGCCATGGCAGCTAGCTGGCAGCTGTTCATGGGTGCACCATCATCAAATGATGCTCCAAAGCCAGCTGGGTCCATAGTAGCATGAACTCGGCCGAGGGGGCGGCTCACATCACAACACTACCCTATGGCCCGATGTTACGCATGCCCATACGTGTAAAACTGACACAAGTGCACAACAAGATGCTTAACACTTAATGCACTCATATCCTACTCGCAGCCACCCTGTAAGCTGGATGCGATGTGCTAGCCTCAACCAGAGGGTGCAAGCACCAACCGATGGCAATGGCAACCAAGGGGAGGCTGGTGCACACCTTCCAGTGTGTGCGAAAGCGTAGGATCGTCTTGGGAGAGCACATGAACATGTGTGGCAAAGGAGGCGTCTGTTAGCCGGCATTTTCAAAATGCCACACCCCCTCGCTCCCCTTTCCCCTCCCCTCCCCCGCCTTCCCGACATCCCTCGGATGCAAGGGTTGCAATCGAGAGATGTCACATTCCCACCTTCGCCATGTTTGACTAGCGGCACATGCTGCTGATCGAGCCTGGCGAAGTGAGTGGGGGAACCGCCACCACTTTCACCCGCCGGGCGGAGTCTTTTTTTTTTAACAGCCAGGTAGGGCATCACTCATACCCTCACGGAATGGGTAGAAGGGGTAGTTGACAGAATAACACTGCACGCGCATTGACAGAATTTGCACCATAACCCACTGTGACAGAGCTTTTGACGTACACGACGAATCCTCCTCCAAGACACGTGGCCACATTGTCCTCTCTGTGGAACATCTACTCCATTAACTATGTGAAATGGGGTTGACAATTCTTCTCTCAATCCTCAAGGATGTGGCTCATGCATGCCCAAGAGCATCATGGTTAGAGGTCACCATCCATCATTCATGCAACAAACCAGCATCATGTTAGCTTGCTCAGGGATCTGGTTGAGTAAGTGGAGGGGGTGCTGCATATCTTTGCAGATTTGCCTGTAACTCACCAAATCCACATCTGGAGATGAACAGAAAGAACACTGAAGAAATTTCTACCAACTGATAATCCGACACCGTGAAACCATTGCCAGAATTACTTTTAGGCAGAAATCTAGAACGCAGACTCGTCGTTAGGAGGTTGGCTCCCGAGCAACTTTCCTTCCCTTCCTTTTGTGCAACTTTACCAACTACCTGTCCTGAGGACTTCCATGTGACTTCACTCCTTGCCCTGGTTGACAGCACAATCTCTATCTTGTCGTGGGCTCTCTCTTTCCTTCATTCCAGATTGTGTTGTAACCACTGTCCTACAACAACCAGTTTGCTGATTCAAGTGCACGAATGAAACTGGTATGGAAGCCCAGGCAGTGTACTAAAGTTTGCCGCTCTCATCCTCGTAGCCAGCACACCGATTTAACACACACTTACTCTAAAGACCACTGCCACTGCCAAAACAGAAGAATGGACTTGTCACACAAAGCCACACACCCCAGCCAGACAACACGAATGCTCGTCTCAGCAGAGGTGTGGCTGGGCCTTCCCAGCCACCTCAGCCTTGCTCACAGCTGGGTCCGTACTTTGTCTCAACTCATCCACCACTATCCTCAACCCATCCACCACTACCCTTTACCCATCCTAAAAGTCGTGCACGTCTGCACTTCACGCTACCCAGTTCCCCAAGGCTTGCTGAATTCAGCCAAGCATGGAGCCCAAACTCTCTCGGCCTCACGCCCACCCCTGCACACCCATTCAGGGCATCACCCCCTCGCCCAGTCAGCCTCAGGTCGCGCCAGCCTCCTCCTCACAGTGATCTGCCCATGCGCAAGGACACGCTCAAACGCATCCGGAAGGTCTTCGTGGCAGCCCACGAGCGTGACCACGCGCAGCTCCCTCAGCCGCGCCAGCGTAGTCGTCGGCGGGCCCCTCAGGCTCGTGCACCGGTCGAGCACGAGCTCGCGCAGCGGCGGCGCACGGCAGCGCCTCGGCGTCCACGGGATTTTGGGCACGCGGCCGAGCGCGCGGCAGTTGGTGAGGACGAGGCGCCGCAGCGCCGGCAGGGTGAACCACGACGCCGGCACGGCCGGCAGATAGTGCGCGCCCAGCTCCACCTCCTCCAGCCTCGGCCACGCGCCGGGCTCCAGCTTCGGGATGCGGTACACGCGGTCGAAGTTGACGAGCCTCAGGCGGGTGAGGTTCGGCAGCAGTCGGGCCCACTCGTCGTTGACGGCCCCGAACCCGTCCAGCTCGAGACTCTGCAGCGACGGCATGCACTCGCTCGTCCGGAGCTGACGACCCGCGAGAGGCTTCGGCAGGCACAGGCTCAGACGCTGGAGGCGGGAGAGGTTGGGACCCAACACCACCACTTGCGGCGACGCGGCGACTTGGTCGGCGGGGAGGTCGAGCACGGGCTGGATGGGGTCGTAGTCCCTGGCGTCCTCGGGGTCGAGTTTGAAGGCGCATGGCTCTCTCATCTCCAGACTGGTGAGTGTCGTAATGCCCGTGAGCAGGGCAAGGGTCGAGGGAGTGTCGATGACGGCTAGCGTCAGACTGCACACCCCTACGCCTCCTTCCTCTGTGGCTGTTGGCGCCACACCCCCTCCTCCCCCTCCTCCTCTTCCTCCTCCGGCTGCTGCTGCTGCTGCTGCTAGTTGTGCACCATCTCCAGCATGTGGCAACGCCCAGGGCACGTCTTCGGTTCCCTCCGATGCTGCGAGACTTCTCAGCTCCGCAGCCTCGCCCTCCGTCATGCAGTCCGTGACCACCAACGACTCCACGTGGCTCAGAGCAGCCAATGACACGGGTCTGTGGAACGAACTGAGACTCAACGTCGCCGACTTTAGGTGCTCAAGCTCAGCCACGTCCAACACCTCCAGCTTGTCGCACTCCGTCATGTGGCCATCCACACGGAGAGACGTGAGCAGCGGCGTGCTGGCGGAGAGCCAGCCGAGGAGAGTGAGTCGGCAGGAGGGTCGGAGGTGGAGCTTTCGCAGGCGAGGGAACATCCACAGATTGAGTGTGCCCTGTTCGCAGACTGCGATGGAGAGAGAGGTCAGCTGCGATTGAGGGAAGGGTACATCTGGTGTGCTCTGACCAGGCAGTCCTGCGGGAGCTTGGGCATGAGCAGCAGCATTGGCAGCAGAGCCAGCATCAGGAGTAGCAACTGCAGCAGAGCCTACAGTACCAGCAGCAGCGGCTGAGTGATCATCACCAGCAGCAGCAGCAGCAGCAGTGTGACCATCGGGCACTGTACTCTCACCACCATCACGAGCGCCGTCATCAACAGCAGCAGCAGCAGCAGCACCACCACCACCACCATCAGCACCACCAGCATCAGCACCGCCGCCATCAGCACCACCAGCATCAGTGTTGTGAGGAGTAGCAATGGTCACCAGCCGTCGAACCTTCAGATAGGCCGAGCGCAGGGAGGGCAGACGAGCAAGAACGCGGATGTTGAGGCCCAAGCAGCGCGCGCCCACGTGCTCAAGGCTCGAGATCTGCCCCACCCACTCCGGCAGCCACTCGGACCAGTGGCAGTCGCTCAGGCGCACGCGCGACAGCCGCGGCATCGCCTCCACCGTCTCCTGGGCCAGGCTGAGGTCCTGCGAGCCCTCCAGCGTTAGGGCCGTCAGAGAGGGCACGTCCCTGAGGACGGCCTCCACGAGCGGTGCATTCGCGCTTCCGAGAGTGAGCGCGGCGAGGGCTGTGAGGAAGGGCAGGGCGGACGCGTGGAGATGGGCGCTCTCGCACTCGAGCTCGCGGAGGGACCTGAAGGCGGCGAGGCTGGGCATCGTGTGGTCAGAGGGAGCCGCTGTTGCAGCAGCAGCTGCTGCTGCTGCGGCGGTTACTGTTGCAGTAGATGCAGAAGCAGAAGCGAGAGTCGATGCCGCGTCCAAACCAGTAGCTGTTGCCGCTGCCGATACGACGTTGTGGTGGGAGGGGGTAGGCAGCGGCCCCAGCCGGCGACAGAGGCGGGTCGCGTGCCGCGACAGAGTAGGCAGCCCGCACCGCAGCTCGAGGTGCGTCACGTGCGGCGCGTGCGCGACGAGCGACGCCAGCGCCAGCTGCTCCGACCGCGCGGCGAGGTCCGTGACCCTCATTTTGTTGGCAGGGTCGACGTCCTCTCTGTTCTCGCCCAGCTGCACCACGCCCTCCCACACGCACTGCCGCACAGCCGCCATGACTGAGCGGCTCGTCTGCCACAGATTCCACACGTCCTGTAGAGTCAGCCGATGCAGCACATCTTCAAGGACAGAGGTGGGGAGGAAGGCCAGCCGGTCGCCTGTTGGGACAGAGAGCCTGCGAAAAGACGACACATTGGGAGGTGGGGGGCGAGGGGGGGGGACAACCGGGACAACGGGGGAATTCTAAAAATGGTGCGCTTGTCTGCATGTTGGCAGCAGGTGCAGAAGAGCGATGTTTTTTTCTTTCTGCGGAGAAGAGAGGGTAAGGTCGACATTGGACATGGTGGCCCACTTCGCGCCCTCGCCGGTTCACAAAACCACATTCGCGGACTACGGTTCACAAAACCACATTCGCGGACTACGGTTCACAAAACCTCAATCCTCGCACACACTCCCGCACATTTGCGGACTACGGTTCACAAAACCTCAATCCTCGCACACACTCTCGCACATTCGCGGACTGGCACACACACACACCACCACAACTGAGGATACGCACGCTGCCGTAGCCATTGACCAGACACACACCCGGTCCCATCAGCATAAGCAGCCAACTCTCTCGTGCAAAGAGGTTGAGGGAACTGCACAAACTCAGGGCCGTCTGGGCCACCTGCTGCCATTGGGTGGCGTCTCTCTCCGCATTCGTGTTCTCTCCGCACATTCGTGTTCTCTCCGCACAATCGTGTTCTCTTCGCACATTCGTGTTCTCTTCGCACATTCGTCTCTCGCCGCGATTGCTTGTGCATGGCTGGCTGCAGGTGTGCATGCAGCTGTGTTTCAACTAAAAACATTCCAGAGGCTGGACCAGAAGGAGGCCCTCAGCGCTCTGGCCCTCCGCACAAACATGAAGAAAAAAGGAAAAAAAAAAAATAATCTCGACTAGAGGCGACGAAATCAGGCAGGAAAGAAATGCTGGATGCACCTTGCGCACCTCACGACTCGTGAGGTGTCGTGAGTTGCCACACTCTTTGGCCCAGAACAGAAAAAGGGACGCTTTGGCCCAGAGAGGAAAAAACCGCACGCGCAGACGGACACAGTCTAGCTCACCTCGGTGCTCTGGCCGCTGGCGTCTCCGCTCCCTCTGCCATTTTGCCGTGGCCCTCACAGCAGCCTGAGATGGAGACTCCCACAACCTTAAGAGCCGACTACTCTGCAGCGAGGAGAAGTGGGCAGCAAGGAGGCGGAGAGAGGGAGGGAAGGGCCGCCGGGCACAGACGACGGCAGGAAAATGCGGTCGCCCGGAACGGGCTGTGAAGTTGCGAACGAGCGGACCGCATGGGTCGAGGTAGGACGAGAGGGAACGGGAGTCTAACCAGCAGCGAAGGAGAAGTATACAGAGCTCGTGCCCTTGTGGACTAGACGCGTCGGCGACGTGAGATGGGCGCGCATGCACAAACAATCACGACCCCAAAAGCATGTACGAGACAAGTGCAAGTGCGCCGGCCCCCCTCGCGCTTCGTTCGATGTCGTCGGAGGGCTTGCCGGCGGCACGTTATCACGAGACGCGCAGAGCACCAGCAAGAGCATCCGATTGGTGCGTTCAGCGCCAGCCGCATAGCAAACGAACAGCACAAGTCACTTGCGGAGCTTATAGGAAAAATTCTAAACAATTATGCATTCCTTCGCTTCTCCTGCTTCTACACTAGGCCGTTGATACCCTGAACAAATGGATCCTGATGTGAAAATGATGTCAATAGTGTCAAGCATTCTCCCAGAACTTGTAAAGACAAGGGATCCGGTTCAAAATCATCTCCAAAAAAATCAAGAATTAATGAAAAATCTCATTCCTTCACTAACATTAGAGATTTTTAGTGCAAAATAGGGAAAAAATACAAATGTTAACCACCCATAATGGCTTAAAAAGATAAACGGGCACGGAATGACATAATAAACGAATTAATACCATAATAATAAAAAATCAACAAAAAAATAACTTATAATTATGTCTATGGATTGATTAAGGTTTTAAAATGCAAGGATGGATTTAAGCATAAAGAGGATATCATAAAAGGATCTATACTTGTAATTTTTTTTGGAAATATACATAATTATGTACATTGAAAACAGGAAATGTACTTATCCACAAACAATTTTGGTTCAAAATACATAGAATAAAGTAAATAATCATGCCTATGAATACATAATACCATACCTGCACATCAACCTCTTCATTTTCATCATAACCACATTAAATTAACCAAAATGAATTCAAAGCAGTACCATGATTTTTTTTCATCTTACCATCATACAAATGGAGGAGTTTCGAAGAAAAAAATCAAATATTGGGCTTTAGTACATCAACTTGTGGTCCACGTTACCACATACATGTTCTTAATCATTCTTTTAAGGCATAAGGTGATATTATCAAAACATTTCTCCTTGTAATTTCATGTGACCACCTAAATATATTGAATAAAATTATTACACTTTATCATCAGTGACTAAGTTACATCATCATTTTCCTAATATTCCACATAATACTTCTTGAAACCTAATTAAGCTATGGGTATTTATACATTATGTTGAATGTGGTATCTAAAGCTATGTGTATTTATAAAAATGACACATATTCAAGATTTAAATTTTTCATTTTTTAATGTATTCGCAAATGTTATCACCAAAAGTTTCATTTCTACTTTCATGTATGAAAATTATTTCTTGAAATAGTTTTGTGTTTATTTATTACACTTATACACATATTTTAAATTTTAAAAGTATTTCCTGTTTTTATATTTTTATCGTTATTAATTCATAATTTTTCCACGGAAGGTCAATATATAAATGATGTCTTATTAAGTCTTTATCAATTGGAAAGATACTTAGATACTACATTCAACATAATGTTTATCATGCAAGTAACTGCATGTTAAATGTTAAACTCATTTAATAAGAGCTTTGAACTATAATGAAATCCAAGAATCACAATGTATTGTTTGTTACATGGAAGCGAAACAGAACCAAATCATGCTACCTGTGTCCACAAAGGTCACTTGAGGCATTGAACTGTCTCTCAAGGCTGCAGGAGAACAGATCTAGGAAAGTGACGAGAATACATCCTTAGGTTTTTCACCACCTACTTGACGGATAGTCATCTTTTTGGTGCCTCCGAAAGAACCGAACTCGCGGTTATGAACACTCGTCGTATGTTCTGATCAAACCATTACTGACATTGCAGCCATAGCGGCTTTGATAACGAGCGAGATATGCTCACAGTACTTTGGCTTGGCGCCAAAAAGATTACTCCCCTAAGCTGCTATGATCAGTTTGCTTGTCATGTTCGTGCCGCCCACCTCATGCAATATCCAGATTTCCACAATCTTTTCCAGCCGAAAGTTAGGTTCCGATCGTCACTATTCTGTATTCCGGGTTTGGATCCACAATATCGATCGTGCCAATATCATCCAAACTTTCTTCTGGAAAATTACCACATTAACACCAACGAAATAGATAGCGTGATCTTGCTTTTCGTGCTAATACGAAGCAATGCACAAACGTAAGTGCACATTATCGGTGTAAGAATCAACAGTCCGCCTGATCGGTCGAAGTGTCGCGAACGTCCGGAACCCCTAAACATGTTGGCCGCTTCATCGTTTTCGACTGCCATCAACAGGTAAGTGAATGCCACTGCTCTACGAGCCTTCCGTACATATGGCCTCCTGTCAGGGACAGAAATGGACTAAAACGAGCTAACTGCATTCTCGCGTTTGGAATGGATGCCGACGAAACTGTTCAGGCATTTCGGCATTTTGAACTTTTGAATGGGATTCCTCTTCGCAACGCTGCAGCTACAGCAATGAATGAACACGGATCCACCCGAAGACATGACCGGGGCACTTTCACAGGTTTTCTGATTTTTATCTCTAGTCGATTCAGTGAGGAGCTCTTTTAACACTAAACAGGGCCAAGTGTCTTTCTAACACATGGGTTGTTTAAACGAGAGAATATTTATTTAATTCCAGAAAAACCGATTTGAATGAGCGAAAGTTTTCCGGATCACGGGGGCAAATTCACCCGTAGAATTATTCAAGTTTGTAGATGGGGACTAATACGTGATACATCTGTGAAAGCATGAACATACGCGTAAAACATCCATTATTTGAATATTGGAGCGGATTTCACCGGGAAGAAAAAAAGAAAAAAACAAGCCATATCTACTTTGATGGCCATGCCGGATTGCCGATAGAAGTCGTCGATTGAGCGGCGCAAGGGGGGCAATGTATTACTCACGCTGTCGCAAGAATCGTGATGCAGCAATTAGAATTTTCTTTACTCCCGAAATCCCATGCACGGATTTTGGGTTCTCATGTTTGTGCGAGGGACCCGGCGCAAACGTAAAACCATACATCATGGTATAGGAGTTTGCGAATAAAACCAAAAGGGCTAATCGCTCGATCGCAATCAACAAAAAGCAGCTTTTTCTGTATTTTTTTCTTCAGAAGACAGCCTATTTCTATCCATGCAAATCTCTTTCAAACGTTCTCCCAACTTGCACTTAAGCTTTGCGGGTATCATTTTTTGCGGGCTCTGCTGAGCTTCGGAGTTGCGAGGCGAAGAAAGCTCCATGTCAATGCATGGAGTGTTTCCAATCCCCCACTCAAAAGCCTTCGCAAACCTTTCTTAAAAAGGTCAAAACACCGTCAATACATGGGTTTGTGATATTTGCGCTATAAAGTACCTGTAGCGGGAGGACCGGTTCAGCCCTCCCTCCTCGCTAATGCGAGGGGTGGTTGCGCACCACCCCTCGCGTCAGCGAGGGCTGGCCGGCGGCCAGCAGTTCGCCGGCCGTCGGCCAGCTCGCTGCCGGCCGGCTGGACGGCCGGCGGCCGGCTGGACGGCCGGCTGCCGGCCAAGCGACCGGCCGGCCACCGGCCGGTCAGCCGCAAGCCGCCGATCGCGGCCTCAGCTGGATCGGCGGCTGGGAGGCCACGAGGGCCTCGAGGGCGAGGCCTCGTGGCCTCGTGCCCTCGTCCCCCCTCGCCCTCCTTGCAAACGAGCAAGAGAGGACGAGGGATAGGGGGAGCGAGGGGGAGGTCGAAGTAGCTGGCGCGGAATGGCCGGCGTGCCTCGCACGCGACGATTTCGCGCCAGAACGACAAAAAGAAACTCGAAGTTCGTTTATGACGAACTTCGACGTAAAACAAACGGAATAACTCGTGCGAACACACGAGTTCGAGGTAAAAACCCCCGGTTTGGGTCCCAAAACCATGGGTTTGGTTAGAAACGGAAATGGGCCTCCGGAGACTCGAAATATTCGAGTCTCCCTGCTCTGGGTCGTTGATGACGATTGCCCCTCAGTCTTGCGAAGGAGGTAAACCCCTGACGCGGACTGAGAACGACATTCTGCGAACTCCGACGACGACTTCAGAGCAGGAGCTGGAGACATGGCCTGTTACAGTGGTTCTAAGAGCCAGACGACCCTCGCGACCAAGGGTTCGACGGAAACGGCGGCTACGACACCGATAAAATGCCGCCGGCAGCTGCAAGCAGTAGCAAAAACGCCAGAACGGACTACGGCATCCACACTTCACGGATTGAAGCGCCAGAAATTGCGTTAGAGAGCTTGAAAAAAGCTCTACTTCGTGGAGACACTTTCTTCCAGCATCTCCACACTTCCAGGGGGCTAGGAGGATTTTTGTGGGATGGGTTGGGGAGTTCCCACCTCTAAAACCACAAAATCCTCCTCATTTTCAAGGCTCCTTCAAACCCCCTTCATCGAAAAAATTGGGACAGCGTCCCTCACCAAGCTTAGGGACTCTCACGACCTGAGAGAACCCTAAAAAGAAGGAGGGTGACAACTTGGGGACTTTTGGCGGCTCCCCCAACGCCGCCGGCTCAAGGAGGACGCCGCCAAAGGGCGCAAGACACGCAAAGAAGACTCAAGAGGAGGCCAAGGAAGACAATAAGACAGGAAGAAGACAAGAAGCTAGAAGAAGGATTGGAGGAATTGCTAGGAATTGTGTAATTCCTCTCCTGTTGTTTGTCCTAGCTTTGTGAGCGGTACTCACACTTTTTGTTAACTCCTTGTATTGTTATTTTCTGTTTTCCTAGGTACTAGTGCTTGCCAATTGCCGTGAGTCACGGCTTAGGAAGTCTAGTTCTCAAATCCACGACCTTGTGCCGACGTGGCGGCCTAGGAAAATAGAAATATAAATTGAAATTGCCTCACCGATCGTGAGAGCAACGCATTGGGATGCGATTCCTCCTCGTTGTGGGGTGATCCTCACAACAACCTTCACGTGCTAGTTGCACGAGCGACGGGATGGCAAGCGCCGGACCGTCTAGGACCAACAAGGGCAAGATGGTGACGGCGTCACCACGAGCTCTCGGCGGACTCCAAGTTTTGGGAGCCGCCGTCGCGAGCACGGTTGCCAACCCAAAGGCAACCGTACCGCCAAGGGCGACCCTACCGCCTAAGGGAACCGGCGCCAACCTCGGTGACACCGAGAAGCGTGCGGATGCGGCAAAGATGCTCGACGAGCACGTAGACGCGCACATGGGCGACCCCCATGCGACGGACGACGCGATGGAGGAGGATCTTCCGGAGGAGGACCCCGTTGAAGAGCACGACGTCGACGATGGCGAAGGCGACGAGGATCGCGACCATCGCCATCGTCGTGCGACAAACTCGAGCCGATTGCTCGAGAAGGGCAAGACGCTCGTCGCATCGCCTGAAGCTGCCGACGGCATCGAGACTGCCGAAAGCAGCAAGGGCGTTGAAAGCAGCCACACGGGAAGTTCTCGCGAGAACAAACCGGACGACGTTGCCGCGAAGGCAATTCGCGATGACCGTCGAAGGCTAACGGAGTTTGCTGCCGAGGCCGCAGGCCGACTCAAGATCACCAACGGTGGTGGAGATACGGCGCCACTCGGAGGAATGGGGGCGGACCCTCCTTCCTACGATGCGGCCGCAATGGGGCAAGGCAGCGCCCACTCTAGCGTCGTCGCCGACGACAGTCTCCTCCGAAAGATGGGGCTCCTTGGAGGCATGTACGCGCACCGTACCCTCTTGCAGTGGGTAAGGGTGCACGGACAACGCGAGGCCCTTGAGGCTATCGCCGATGCTCTGACGACATCAGAGCTCAAGTTCGCGTTCGCCAACCTGCTGGCCCACGTCGGGCAGAGCATCACGGACCTTGACCGTGATCGCCAGCTGCAGCGCCTCGCCGCCCATGAGGCAAGCCGTTGATGCAACGACCTCGACAAGGTGTTGCAGAGCGTGACCCAGGTGCGGATGCAGCAGCAAGTGCAGCGTGCCGCAGCTGCGGAGGCCACTGCCGGCGGCAGCGACGACTTGCCTACCTCGACGACTTCGAGGTCGGTCATGAACACGTCCTTCCTCCACAGTGTGGAGATCTTCCGGAAGGGCGTGAAGCTGACCGACTGGCTGAACCGCATGGAGCACATCCTACGTGTCCACAAGGCGCCACTCAGTCAGTGGGGCGACCTTGCCACGACGCGGCTTGAAGACAAACTCTTCAAGTACGTGGTCAAGGAGTGGACTGCGCAGCAGCCG
>SZWC01002025.1:85724-107134 GCA_023375785.1 Penium margaritaceum | reverse complement strand
TGGATCACGAGTGTGAGTTCATGTTTTCAGACGAGGATGTTAAACAATTTGAGTTTTTGACGAGTTCAAATTTCTCTGTTGTTTTCTCCCCTCTCATTGAACCTCATTCTGCACTTGCTGATCGACATTGCCCACTAAATCTTGCATCACCAGACGAGATGCATGACCGAACCTGCTTAGTGGTGGCGACACCAACCACTGTACAAGAGTTGTGTAACACAGTGATTGAAACAAATGCCCTCAAAGCGATGAGCTCAATCACATTCGCAGTACCTTTAGTCGACGATTTTGACCCAGTGAAATTTAAAGACTGGAAGGTGCTGGCCGAATTCACACGTGCCCACAAGATGTGGACTCGAGTGGGTGAATCATGGGAGTTGCGACGCCCGTCGTACAGATTCCGTGTTTATCACAAACTCGGCTTACCGTCATTGAGTCTGTTCACTCGGAAGAGTGGAGGCAACATGACGATGCAGTTCAAAGGACACCTAGCCGGTGCTCCCGTGAACGTACTGGCTGACACTGGAGGGGACGACTCTTTTGTTAGCCTTGGCTTTACCTGACAGGTTGGCCTGAAGTACGAGCCATCGAATGGCGCAGTTGTTGTCGGTGACAACCGTACGGTACCAGTGATCGGTACTTGTAAAGCAAAAATTTGTATTCAAGGGTACACACAGAGTGTCACGTTGAAGGTACTCAACCTTCTTGACCCGTTTGACGTGGTGCTAGGTGATCCCTAGCTTCGTGACAACAAGGCTCTAATGTGCTTTGAATCGAAGCGTTTGATCCTCCGGAAAGGACAACGCCACTTTACGTTGATTCCGAGTACGGAAATATCACCGACCCGACTCAAAGTCCATGCCAGCTTGTCTGCAATGTAGGTCAAAAGACGTATTCGACAAGGTTGTCGATACTTCTTGGATCAGCTGCAAAAAGTGGAGGACGACGTGACGGAGGACACGCCACAAGAGATCAGATCTCTATTGGCGGAGTTCTCGGATGTATTCCAAGACCCACCGGCTGGGCTTCCACCAGAAAGACACATGGGCCACACGATTCCGCTGCAACCGGAGGCGACTCCTCCGTTCAGACCCATGTATCGCCTTAGTCCAGCAGAAAGGCGAGAGGCCGAACGCCAAATCAAAGAGTACCTTGCAAAAGGATGGATCGAGCCAAGTAGCTCGTCGTACGGTGCGCCGATCCTTTTTTTGAACAAAAAGGATGGTGGTTTACGCATGTGCGTGGATTACCGGGCGTTGAACAAGCTGACGGTGAAAAATCGATTCCCCTTACCGTGAATTGAGGACCTTTTTGACCAACTCCAAGGCGCAAAAGTATTTTCGTCCTTGGATTTTTCTCAAGGGTACCATCAAATCCGCATCACGGAAGATGATGTGCCCAAAACCGCGTTTTGAACGCACATGGGACACTATCAGTTCCGAGTGTTATGCTTCGGGCTTACAAATGTCCCGGCAACCTTCCAAGGAGAAATGAACCGAACGTTCGCCAAGCAACTCAGACAGTTTGTCTTAGTTTACCTAGATGATATCCTAGTTTTCTCCAAATCAATGGAAGAACACATAGAACATCTGCGTGAAGTTCTCACAATCCTTCGGGAACAGAAGTTTTATGCGAAAGTAAGCAAGTGCAAGTTTGCACAAGATGAGCTCGAGTACCTTGGACACATCTTCGGCAAGGACGGCATCCGTGTCGACCCACGAAAAGTCCAAGCCGTTGTGGACTGGCCACGCCCTGAAAATGTTGGGCAGATTCGGTCTTTCCTCGGCCTTGCAAACTACTTTCGACGGTTTATGCAAGGGTATTCGACCCTGGTAGCACCGCTAACCAGGCTCACGCGAAAAGACGTGCGTTGAGAATGGACATCTGATTGCGAGAACGCTTTTCTCAAAGTCAAAGAGCTTCTCTCCACGGCGCCCGTTCTAGCTCTTCCGGATCCATCGCAACCGTGGGAGGTTCGATGTGATGCGTCGGTAGTAGGACTTGGAGCCGTCCTCATGCAGAACGGTCACCCAGTTGCGTATGAGAGCCGAAAGCTCATACCCGCGGAAACGCGGTACACGACTGGGGATCAAGAGCTCCTTGCAGTAGTACACGCTTTCAAAATGTGGCGTTGCTACCTGGAGGGTGCTGAAGGGGGTGTGACGGTCGTGACCGACCACAATCCATTGGTGTTTTTCCAAACGCAACCGAGCCTGTCAAGACGACAGGCGCGTTGGAGCGAATATCTGAGTGGATTCTCGTTCACATGGGAATATCGGCCAGGACGCATCAATGTGGCCGATCCACTAAGCCGACAGCCTGTGGAAATTAAAGCAACTACTGAGATCAGTGGGTGTTTTATGGCCATTGCAACAGCAACCGCACAACCACCAGATCCCCCTGCACCTCTGCGTCAACCACCACGAGAGATTATCCATTACAACGGTTTTGTAAACAGGATCCGGATAGGATACTGTGTAGATTCTTGGTTTCAAGACTCTCGAAATCTGGACAAGCACGGCTTGGTGGAGGCCGCGGGAATCTTCTGGCACGGAGAACAAGTTGTTGTGCCAAACTCAGGAGACATTCGAGCAAAGGTTATCTCCCAGTTCCACGACCCGCCGGTCGCAGGTCACGTGGGACCCCGAAAGACCGGACAGGCACTCTCGGACCATTATTGGTGGCCAGGGTGGAGTGTCGATGTCCGTAAGTATTGCATGACATGCGACCCATGTCTCCGGAATAAGGCTAGTAACAAGAAGCCTGCTGTACTCCTCCAGTAGCTTCCCATTCCTCGGACTCCATGGGAGTGCGTTAGCATGGACTTCATTACTGGTCTTCCGGACACGGCCCGTGGCCATGATGCAATACTAGTGGTTGTGGATCTTTTGACGAAGATGACACACTTCATTCCTACAACCACTGACGTGAACGCAGAGGAGACCGCTCGTCTCTTCTTTGAGGGTGTCGTAAGTACCACGGCTTGCCGTTGCACTCCGATCGAAATCGAAAGTTTGCTGGTAAGTTCTGGCAAAAGATGCACGAGTACTTCGGCAGCGAGTCGCAAATGTCGACAGCGTTTCACCCTCAAACAGATGGACAAACAGAGCGCATGAATCGCACTCTGGAGCAGATGCTCCGCATGTACGTGGACCCTGCCATGCATGATTGAGACGAATTCCTAGCACCGGCAGAGTTTGCGGTGAACAACTCGGTGAACGAGTCCACACAGTTCACACCGTTCGTGTTGAACAGTGGTCGGCATCCAGTGGTACCCTTTTCATTGGTGAAGAGTGGGAGTACAGGAGGGCAGGTCCCTTCTGCTCAAGCCTTTGCCGAGCGCATCGACTCCTTGTTACAGGAGGCGAAAAGTCACTTTCAAGCAGCTCGGCAGCGACAAAAGGCATATGCCGACAAAGGTCGCCGGGAGGTGTCGTTTGACATCGGTGACAAAGTGCTGCTTAGCACTAAAACCCTTCGGTTGAATTCGTCAGGGGCAAGAAAACTTCTACCGAAGTGGATTAGGCCGTTTCCCATTGTGGCACGTATCGGGCCAGTGGCATACCGATTGCTAACCCGCCGAGTATGAAGATACATGACGTGTTTCATGTGAGCCTGCTAGCTCCATACACGGTAGAAGGAACCGTTCAGCCACCGCCAGCAGTCCTGGCTGCCGACGGCCAATACGAGGTCCTTCGCCTACTCCACCACCGAGAGCGTACTCTTCGGTCGCGCGTTGTTAGGGAGTACCTCGTCCATTGGGCCGGTTGTGGACCTGAACATTATTCATGGGAGCCCGAATCTCGGTTGCCCACAGGGGTGGTCAACGAGTACTGGAGCGAGCTTGCAGCTCGCACAGATCGACGCGTGGCAGGAGGTACCACCTGAACGCGGGAAAAGTGAACAACATTCCCACAGGGCAGCATTCATGGACAGCGACCATAGGAGGTTGGGGACGCCCAACATGGTTGTCGCGCGGACGCTCCAGCCTAAAGGGGGGAGGCCGCTAGCCGTGCTGNAATTCATGGGAGCCCGAATCTCGGTTGCCCACAGGGGTGGTCAACGAGTACTGGAGCAAGCTTGCAGCTCGCACAAATCGACGCGTGGCAGGAGGTACCACCTGAACGCGGGAAAAGTGAACAACATTCCCACAGGGCAGCATTCATGGACATCGACCATAGGAGGTTCGGGACGCCCAACATGGTTGTCGCACGGACGCTCCAGCCTAAAGGGGGAGGCCGCTAGCCGTGCTGACCTACAAGCTGCAGCTTAGGTCTAAGTACCATGCACGTGTTCATGTTTAGCTGGTGATTGAAATTATTAATTTTCTTTCACAATGTTGATGACTCACTGACTGACAATCCTACTTGTTGTTCATGAACCGGGACGGTTCATAATAAGTGGGGAGGAATGTAGCGGGAGGGCCGGTTCGGCCCTCCCTCCTCGCTGATGCGAGGGGTGGCTGCGCACCACCCCTCGCGTCAGCGAGGGCTGGCCGGCGGCCAGCAGTTCGCTGGCCGTCGGCCAGCTTGCTGCCGGCCGGCTGGACGGCCGGCCAAGCGACCGGCCGGCCACCGGCCGGCCAGTCGCCAGCCGCCGATCGCGGCCTCAGCCGGATCGGCGGCTGGGAGGCCACGAGGGCCTCGAGGGCGAGGCCTCGTGGCCTCGTGCCCTCGTCCCCCCTCGCCCTCCTTGCAAACGAGCAAGAGAGGACGAGGGATAGGGGGAGCAAGGGGGAGGTCAAAGTAGCTGGCGCGAAATGGCCGGCGTGCCTCGCACGCGACGATTTTGCGCCAGAACGACAAAAAGAAACTCGAAGTTCGTTTATGACGAACTTGGACATAAAACAAATGGAATAACTCGTGCGAACACACGCGTTCGAGGTAAAAACCCCCGGTTTTGGTCCCAAAACTAGGGGTTTGGTTAAAAACGGAAATGGGCCTCCGGAGACTCGAAATATTCGAGTCTCCCTGCTCTGGGTCGTTGATGACGATTGCCCCTCAGTCTTGCGAAGGGGGTAAACCCGTGACGCAGACTGAGAACACCATTATGCGAACTCCGACGACGACTTCAGAGCAGGAGCTGGAGACACGGCCCGTTACAGTACTCCTTGGTAAGAGAAAGAGTACATGTAGGGATCACCCACGAAATTCGATTCTCTGTATGCCCTACCCGGCGTTCGCAGAATGAGACTCCCGTTGCTATGATTTGTGACGTTCTTATACAGTTAACTATGACCACTCGGTCCTGTCCATACTCGTGCAGATCCCTGAGGCGGGCCCTGGTGACATGGGAGGGACGACGGGCGGCGGACTACCAGCTTGGAGCTGGCCGACTACCACTCCAGAGCCCCGGACACTGCCGGGGGTCCTTGCTGTTTTTCTGCAGCCTGCAGGAGTCTTTTCGGCGGACTGGCCATGGGCCCGATTTGCATGTTTTTGCATTGGGTGTCCATCGTCTGATGATGGATGCATGCATGTGACCAGTCGTAGCGTCCGTCTTGTGATCCTGCACGTCTAGGTTCAGACGCCGTAGCATTCTGACATGTGTGCGCAGAGTTATGGCCAGGACAGTGGTTTTGGGCCAGTTTTAAGACAGTTCTTGGACCGCCGTGTGCGACACCCGCTGTGCGCTGCGGCAGATATTTAGGCCATGGACCTGTCATTTTTAATCTCTCTCTGCAAATGCTATTGAAGCATTCAGACACTTTGCCTTGTGTCCCCTAGCCAAACTCTTGCCTTTGCTTGCACGACTTGTGACTGTCGTCACCGTCTGATCATGCACCGACGCCTGGTCAACGGGAGTGTTGCTAGGAAGCTTCCTTGCATCTTCTTATGGTATCAGAGCCGTGAGACAGTTCTCACTGAATAGCGCAGCAGAGACGCAATAGAGCAACAGCAGTGAGAGTCACCGCTGCAGCAGATCCACTGGGGCCTGTCGAAGACAGCCGGTCGCCGTCGAAGCAGCCCACACCCATCATGTGAGACCGTAGCAGCGGCGTTGTCACTGTGCCAGTAGAAGCAAAGCAGCAGAGCAGCAGCAGCAGCAGCACCATAGCAGTAGCTACAGCAGCGCGTGGCGGCTGCATTGAGTGTAGCCGCTGCCGCAGCCGCAAAGGCGGCCACGACAGTAGCAACGAGCGGCGGTAGCAATGGCAGTACCAGAGCAGCAACAGCGGTAGCAACAGCAGCACAGCAATAGTAGTGGCAGCCATGACGGCGGCATCAGTATCAACGCAGCAGTAGCAGTGCATGGTAGCGGCAGCGAGCAGCAGCCGCAGCGCGCAGCAGCAGCAGCCACAACGCTTAGCAACAGCAGCGGCATTGCGCAGCCGCCGCTCCCACTGCTGCGCATGCAACAACGCAGATGCTTCTTTAGCTGATAACACAGCTGCAGCAGCAGCTGAGCGGAAGCTGTTATGTAGCCTCCGCGCGGCTTCCGCGCAGCCGCCGCATAGCGGCTGCACACTCGCGCGGAACCGCGAGACAAAAAGTAAGGGAGAGTGAGTCGAGCCGACGTCTGCATTTTTCTCGCTGACGTCATCAGGTCGTGCTGATGTCAGCAACCACCTGCTGACGTCAGCACCATACTTAGCCAAAATTTTGGCCGGATAGTCAAACTTGCCAGCGTTTCAACTGCTCGAGAAACGCCGACGCTTTCAAAATCCGACAAACCTGACATGTCGACCCATACCGAGAGGCGACATGAACTCGTCGGAAAACAAAGGGAAGGCGACAGATGATCCCTCCTCCTCCTCTTTTGGGGTTGTGAGCCCACGCTCGCAGACCATTGAGGACCTACGGAGCCAGAAGGTTGAGATGCGTCGCCTACAGCGGGAGCAGACTGATGTCATCCGTACGCAAACTGAGCTTCTGCGTGGCCAGTCCACAGTCCCATGGCAGGTTTCCGAGGGAGCTGCCGGCGTCACGGTCTCTACACAGCAGTCGGCTCAGGCACCCGTTACAGGAGCTCGACCTGACCCACCACCTTCTTACCTCCTAGATGATGAGCCATTCATGCCAGGCATGACAAACCACTCCCAGGATCATAAGATTCGGGTTCTTCAAGAGCGCCTCCGTCAGCTGCAGACGGTCACCAGATCTCCTCGGATTCCTATGGTACGATCGTCACCCGACTATCTCGGTGACTATCCCCTTCCAGGAGTCTTCCCCGTCCCTCGTCCCCCTCGGCCTGCGGTTGCTCTCCCCAGGGAGCGGCAACCCAAGGACTTTGAGACACCACCTCCACGGTACATCACTGAGGACGGCTTCGAATGCTGGGGGATCCTCTTTCAGGTTTGGGCTACTTTAGAGGGCGTGTGGCCCTACTACCACAGATCGTATCAGCCTACAGACCCAGCACAGGTGTTGACAACAGCCAGAGCGATGCGCGGACTCCTCTATGCCATGCCACGCGAGACCGTCGTCGATTTTTGCCCCTTCCTTGGCGAGGCCGGCACAGGCACCGGCTCCGATCCACGTAGAGGATGGGATCTCACCTTATCTCTGCTGGCCGTAGAGACGCACGCCACCCGTGCAGCACACATTCGTGCCTTCCACTCTCTCCGTCAGGGGCCTGCAAAGCCTGCAGCCGATTACTGGCGACGAGCCATGCGCATCTACACGCGCCTTGGGAACTCACGAGGCACACAATTATGGGGGCTTCGTACGATGATGCTCGGAGTTCGCCTTGAGTATACTGACATCTTCACACGATACATCAACGCTGTCCTCGAGCCCTTTTCAGCCACTCTGCAGCTTCTCATTTGGGCACATCAGCTGTTCCTCCAGGTGACTTCAGCCCGCGAGGCAGTAGTGGCTCATCAGGAGACTTTCCTTGCTGCAGCAGTCGTCACATCACCACCATCATCCCTCCTGCAGTCTCCTTCTTCATCCTCCATCACGTCCTCGTCTTCCTCCTCCTCTTCGGCCCCGTCCACACCCACTCAGACACAGGGTGTTGCAGGAGCAGCTCAGGGGAAGAAGAAGAAGGGGAAGCGTGGATTAGGTGAGCAGCAGTCACAGCTGCAGTCGTCCTCCAGTGGTAGCAGTGGACGTTCTGTTCACTGCTACCGTCATCAATGGTGTGGGTAGGATTCCTATTATTCATACTTAGAAATTCATAGCAAGAACATGAGATCCTTCTATGTAAATAACAAGTTGAAGTTGTCACTAGACTAGAAACAACCTAACTTCATTTAGACTACGTATGACGTTATGTCATGTAGCGTTGTTTCTTGTCATATCGTGTGGTCAAGTCATGTTGTGTCATGTCATATGGTGTGGTTCTATCACACCGTGTCATGTAGTCTTGTGATGTGTCGAGTCGTGTTGTGTGGACCCCTCTTGTGTCGTATGGTGTACACTTATGTTATGCCATGTCATGCGTTTGTGTCGTGTCGTGTCTTGTCGAGTCAAGTCGTGTCGTGTCATGTCGTACCGTGTCGTGTCGTGTCGCGTCGTGTTGTGTCGTGTCGTGTCGTGTCGCATCGTGTCGTGTCGTCTTATGTTGTGTCGTGTCGTATCGTGTCATGTCGAGCCTTGTCGTGTAGTGTTGTGTTGTGTCGTGTCGTGTAATGTTGTGTCGTGTCGTTTAGTGCCGTGTCATGTCGTGTCGACCCGTATCCTGTCGTGTTGTATTGTATCGTGTCATGTCGTGTCGTATCGTATCATGCCGTGTCATGTCGTGTCGTGCTGAGTCGTGCCACGTCGTGCAGTGTCGTGACGTGTCATGTCGTGTCGTATCGTGCCGTGTCGTGTCGTGTCATGGCGTGTCGTGCCGTATCGTGTCGTGTTGTGTCGTATTGTGTCGTGTCGTGTCTTGTCGTGTCATGTCTTGTCGTGTCGTGTTGTGTCGTGTTGTGATGTGCAGTGTCGTGTTGTGGCGTTTCGTGTTGTGTCATGTCGTGTCGTGTCGTGTTGTGTCGTGTAGTGTCGTGTCGTGTCGTGACGTGACGTGCCGTACCGTGTCGTGACATGTCGTTTCATGTCGTGTCGTGTCATGTCGTGTTGTGTCGTGTTGTGTTGTGTCGTGTCGTGTCGTGTCATGTCGTGTCGTGTCGTGTCATGATGTGTCGTATCATGTCATGCCATGTCAAGTCCGGTCTTGTCGTACCGTTTCATGTCGTGTCATACCATGTCTTGTCCTGTCGTACCGTATTTTGTCGTGCCGTACCGTGTCGTGTCGTGTCGTACCATGTTGTGTCATGTTGTACCGTGTTGTGTCATGTAACACGACACAACACGACTCGTGTTGTGTCGTGTTGTGTTATGTTGTGTAGTGTCGTGTCGTGTTATGTCGTGTCGTGTTGTGTTGTCTCGTGTCGTGCGTGTCGTGTCATGTCGTGTCGTGTTGTGTCATGCCATGCCGTGTCAAGTCAGGTCACGTCGTGCTGTTTCACGTTGTGTCGAACCATGTCGTGACGTGTCATACCGTGTCGTGTCGTGTTGTGTCGTGTTGTGTCGTGTCGTGTCGTGTTGTGTCGTGTCGTGTCTTGTCGTGTCGTGTCGCGTCGTAGGGTGTTGTGTCATGTTGTGACATCTCATGTCATGTTGTGTGTCATATTGTCATGTTGTGTCATGTGAAAAGCTTGCAGCGCAAAAACCTAACATAAGAATGACACCAATGTACACATCATAATGAACTGAAATAAATGAATGGGCACCAATATTTTCAATATCACAACATATTTTTTTATAAGATGTCAAGAGAAGTCCTCTTGATGTCCCTACTCATGTCTTTTACTTACATAATGTAAGATGTGGTACATTGGTGACATTGATAAGAATAATGTTTGAGATAAAAGGTTAAAATCAATACAAAATCATTGTACCGCTAAAAAAATGAAGCCCAATTTAGTCCACATGAAAAATTTTCGTACAATGTCAACCTGCAAAAATCAATACATGAAAACATGGGCATAAAACTTCACACCGGCACATAAGGCTTAATAAATTGTATGAAAATTATGCAAAAGTTTTTTTATCACGTTTTAAGTACAACAATAATACCTTCTAATACAGATTCCTCCCATCCACGCTATTATCCTAGCCGGGAACTTTAACATTATTGTCTTGACCGCACTATTGATTTTTCTGTCGCCTCCCCTTCGCACAGCTTCGCCCCAAAAATCCGCTACAAGACAAAATAGGCGCACACCCTCAAACGACCACAATAAGGTTACTATGTAACCCAGAAAAGGAACGTACACCGTCAAGAACCTGTCTGCCAACATCTGCTGTCGTACACACTCGATTAGAGTGAGGATTTTCCATCGAAACACGTTTTGGGTGGCGTGTGCGAGGTGCGGTTGGGGTTCTTTCCTCCGTGGTGTTGGCCCAAGAAAGAAAAAATAGTGAGCGAGCAGCACACCACAAACGGAGTAACTACCTATCCTCTTATATATACAAATCGCCGCAGGCCAGAAATTGTCACAGGAGTCTGAAGGGGCGCAAGAAATCCACGCGATTGCTTGACGCAGACTCTGCCAAGCAGTGCTTGGCATGCACATTGTTCATACACTTGCCGCTGTGAGAAAGAACAGAGAAGGCAACACATAAGAGGATACTCATAGCTAACTGTACCAGAAAGTCAAAAGACGCACGATGAGCAAAGCGCCGGTATGAAATTCCGCCGTCGAACTTCCTTCGGACGGGTCTGCACCATCGGAAGAAGGTTCCAGCGAGCTTCTGCTCATAGGTGAGGTCAACGTAGTGCTCGCACTGTGGTACTACCACTTGGCACGAACACACAGTAAGAGGTTAAGACTGTAAGTCTGACTGTTGAGGAGAGCCAAGGTTGACGCAGCAGCAGCAGACATAACAGCAGCAGCAACANAACAGAGAAGGCAACACATAAGAGGATACTCATAGCTAACTGTACCAGAAAGTCAAAAGACGCACGATGAGCAAAGCGCCGGTATGAAATTCCGCCGTCGAACTTCCTTCGGACGGGTCTGCACCATCGGAAGAAGGTTCCAGCGAGCTTCTGCTCATAGGTGAGGTCAACGTAGTGCTCGCACTGTGGTACTACCACTTGGCACGAACACACAGTAAGAGGTTAAGACTGTAAGTCTGACTGTTGAGGAGAGCCAAGGTTGACACAGCAGCAGCAGACATAACAGCAGCAGCAGCAGCAGCAGCAGCAGTAGTAGCAGCAGAAGCAGCAGCAGAAGCAGCGGCAGCAGGAGCAATAGGAAGAGCAGCAGCAGCAACAGAAGCAACAGATGTAGGCGTAGGAATAGCAGTAACAGCAGGAGCAGCCGTAGAATCAGCAACAACAACAGCGGCAGCGGAAGCACCAGCACATGCAGCAGCAAGAACAGAACAGCAGAAGCGGAAGCATCTACAACGGCAGGGTCAACAGAAGTGGCTTTTGCAGCAGCACCAGCAGTAGCAGCAGCAGCAGCAGCAGCAGCAGCAGAAGCAGCAGCAGTAGCAGAAGCAGCAAGAGCAGCCGCAGCAGCAGCAGCAGCAGAAGCAGCCGCAGCACCACCGCCACCAGCAACATCAGCAGCAGTAGAAACAGAAGCAGCCACAGTAGCAGCAGAGAAGAAGGAACGGAAGCAGCAGCAGCAGCAGCAGCAGCAGCTGCCGCAGGAGAAGAAGCAGCAGCAGTTGTAGCAGCAGATGCATGAGCAGGAGCTGCATTAGAAGCAGCAGCAGTAATAAAAACAGCAGGAACAACAACAACAACGGCAACAATGTAGGCAGCGGTGCAGCTAAGAAACAAAAGCGCTGCATTCTGGCTTGCATGAACACCTGTGGCAGCCGTGACAGCAGCACAGATGGGATGACAGCAGTTCTGGAGTCGTAGAGGGATGGGGGGATTCCAATGCAACACGTTCCATCCCTTTCTGTGCTGTGTGGAAGGTTTTGTGGTCAAGTTTGTTCAGGAATGTCTCCTGTTCTGCCTGCATTGGCCTTGGTTGGTTTTGCCTCGCACTGTCATTTTCCAGACGCAGTGGCAGGAGAGTTTCTGTCCCCCTTTGTGATTGCCAACTCCTCCCTGCTGTGGACTCTGTTGCAGGCGACGGTTGTCAGCAGGAGTAGGCAAGAGGACAGAGGGAGCAGAATCCTGAGAAGTCACAAGGCCAACTACTGCCTGCCAGCATCTATGGACACATCCACAGTGCCAGGGAAGCAAGGGTGAGTTTGAAACCTTCCACAACAATCACATAAACGTCAAATGGGACAAGGGCGTAAAGAGCAATAGGCTTCTGTGTGGACTCTTCAGTTGCAGCTGTTGTCGTCCAAGTTGTCGCTGCCACCACACTTCAGCCCCTGCAAACGTTTGCAGCATTAAATTTGATAGATATGGCAGCATTGAATCCGGTGCCAACGCTAAAACGATTAATTCCATTGAATCTGATCTAGAATGCATCAACAGCCTTTGCCTCCTATATCCACCTATGCCTGTACTGTACTGCTGGCCGTCTTACGGAAACTTAGTGGTGGAAGTAAGCTGGTTACATAACGTCAGCACACCCATACCATAGAAGGACGTCCTCTAATTTGTGTGTAGAATGTGACAATTCCACACAGTTTGCCCATGGTCAAGCCAATTTGTTTGGGAGGAAGTCAGACATGGTGACGCAACTCTCCCGTGAATTCAATGAAGTCTTTTGCATTTTCTATGTTGTGTACATTTTCTTTGTTATGTACATTTTCTATGTTATGTCCATTTTCTTTGTTACGTACATTTTCTATGTTATGTACATATTCTATGCTATGTACATTTTCTAAGTTATGTACATTTTCTATGTTATGTACATTTTCTATGTTATGTACATTTTCTATGTTATGTACATTTTCTATGTTATGTACATTTTCTATGTTATGTACATATTCTATGCTATGTACATTTTCTAAGTTATGTACATTTTCTATGTTATGTACATTTTCTATGTTATGTACATTTTCTATGTTATGTACATTTTCTATGTTATGTACATTTTCTATGTTCTGTACATTTTCTATGTTATGTACATTTTCTATGTTATGTACATTTTCTATGTTATGTACATTTTCTATGTAATGTACATTTCTATGTTATGTACATTTTCTATGTTATGTACATTTTCTATGTTATGTACATTTTCTATGTTATGTACATTTTCTATGTTATGTTCATTTTCTATGTTATGTACATTTTCTATGTTATGTACATTTTCTATGTTATGTACATTTTCTATGTTATGTACATTTTCTATGTTATGTACATTTTCTACGTTATGTACATTTTCTATGTTATGTACATATTCTATGTTATGTACATTTTCTATGTTTTGTACATTTTCTATGTTATGTACATTTTCTGTGTTATGTACATGTTCTGTGTTATGTACATTTTCTATGTTATTTACATTTTCTATGTTATGTACATTTTCTATGTTATGTACATTTTCTATGTTATGTACATTTTCTATGTTATGTATACTTTCTATGTTATGCACATTTTCTATGTTATGTACATTTTCTATGTTTTGTACATTTTCTATGTTATGTACATTTTCTATGTTATGTATATTTTCTATGTTATGTACATTTTCTATGTTATGTACATTTTCTATGTTATGTACATTTTCTGTGTTATGTACATTTTCTATGTTATGTACATTTTCTATGTTATTTAAATTTTCTATGTTATTTAAATTTTCTATGTTATGTACATTTTCTATAATATGTACATTTTCTATGTTATGTACATTTTCTATGTTATGTATACTTTCTATGTTATGCACATTTTCTATGTTATGTACATTTTCTATGTTACTTACATTTTCTATGTTATGTACATTTTCTATGTTCTGTACATTTTCTATGTTATGTACATTTTCTATGTTATGTTTACTTTCTATGTTATGCACATTTTCTATGTTATGTACAAGTGTTGCAAAGTCCTTCAAATGGCTCTTCATCTGCCTCTCCTCTGCCCTTCACTTGTCTCCCCAAACGCATTCTTCAGCTCCTCTTTGGCACATGCCTCAGCAGTTCACCACTCAGAAAAGCGTGTGGGATCCTCAGATCTTGTACACAGCATGCAAGCTGTTTCTGTGCTGCTGCGGCTTGCATGCTATGTACAAGATCCGAGGGATCCTCACAAGTTCATTGATCTGAAGAAGTATGCTCGTTTTTCTCTGACATAAGTGCCTTTCCCTTTTGCAGGCTTTCCGAGATACAGGAAGACCCTCTGTCCGCACTCCCAACCCCTCTCTTTGAGGCCGTGCTCCATCGGCTGACCTTACGCAAGGCATGGAGTCTGTGGCGGACCAGCCGTTCTGTCAGAGCTGCCGTGCGGCAGTGTCGGTGGGATAGAGAGGTGGAACTGAACCATGCCCTCCGTCGGCCTAATATTCAAGGCTGTCTGGCCCTCAGAATGTTCATGCCAGGAGGAATTCATCGCCTGATCATCTCCTCTTGTAAGCTTGAGCCCATGCCAAGAGGCAGCACACACGGGCACGAGGATTCGCTCCGGATGGAGGGGCACGCAGTAGCTTCCCTTAAGGCACACGCTCCGCATGTGACCGACCTTTGGCTGCACTGCCAGTTACCGTGCACACATCCAACTCCACCTGTACCTGCACCTGCACCTGCACCTCGACCTTCACCTCCGCTTCCGCCTCCACAACGACCTCTAGCTCAGAGTCCAGCACCGGCTCATAACTGCTCAGAAGTCACTACTGCTACTTCCTCATCTTCTACATCCGCACCCTCTGCGACTGAAACAGCGATCCCTAATTCCTCGTTGTTTTTGACCTCCCCTTCTACACGTGAAAATGAAGAAACTCAAGCTCCTTCCCTTCTTCCAGATCATGAATGGCCAAGCCTTACTTCCTTCACATCACTCCGCATACTTATGTCCTGCCTCACCGATACCGATGCACATGCTCTGTCAGCACTCACATCCCTCGAATCCCTCAGATTGGCCGGTGAAGCTCCCCATTCAGTCCTGATGACAGCTTTCAGGCTTCCTTCCTTGACTGATCTTGAGTTCTGCTGCTGCACTGAGCTTTGTCTCCTGCCGGAAGCAATACAGGCAATGACACAACTGCAGAGCATTGGCATTAACTCTTGTTCTTGGAAGCAGAAGCTACCGACGTATGTGGGCCATATCCTGCGTCTGAAAGAGATCAATGCACACTGCTGGGAAGTCATCGACATCGACGTCCTTGCGCATGTACCTTTCCTCCACAAGGCCTGCTTGCAAACTCAAAAGCTCATCAGTTCAAAGCGATGATTTGTTCAGCTATGATTCTGATGGCGAAGATGGTGGTAGTGATGGCGGCAATGCTGATGGCGATGGTGATGAAGAGGAAAGCAGTGCTGATGACCATGATGTTGATGGTAACGGTGGAAGTTATGGCTTGTGCGATCCAGGAGTGAGGATGATGGAGATGATGAAAGTGAGGAAAGCAGCCAAAGTGGTGGGGAGAAGGATGATGATAGGTGTGATAGCTGTTGTGAAGAATTTGGCGATGAGGATGATGCTTCTGATGTTGGCGAGGATCGTGGCAATGGTGAGGAGGATGCCGATGGTGATGATGTTGATGCTCAAGACACCCGCTACTGTGATCAGATGGGTGTTACCATTTCCACACGAGATGCTCGAGGTGTCAGTGCAGCTGAAAGTCCCATGACCAGCGATGGGACTGACAGCCTGAGCATGCTTGCAAAGACATCGTTCCCACAGCTGACAGAACTCGACATCGGAGTTTATCGTGCAGGAGTTCTGCACCTCTCCATGTTTCCTGCACTGAAAATTCTCGCGGTGTATCGTGGGAGAGGAGATGGATTCTTGGGGTCAGTCTTCAATGGAAATTTGGAGCTACAGAAATCCCTGTACAAAATGAGATCTTTCCCACGGTACACCATCAATCCGCCGTGTACTTTCCCACAGGCCAAGGTTACCTTATTCTTTCATCCATACTAAGATCAGGAAGGATGGCCGGGGTTGAGGCAGGAGGATACTGGGGTTCTGATTCATTCACAACCCAGTGGTTGGAGCTGTGCCACAATCATTGCAGAGCCATGTTGTCCTGTTCCGGTGCAACAAGAGCATCGATTTTAAGCATCTGAAATTTTCACCGTACATCAGAAGCATCTCCAGCACTTTCATTGGAAGAAACTCTTGCACAATCATTAGCATCTGCATCATTGCCTGAAGAAGCACGAGTGTCGTAAGGAAGGGACCTGGGAGGAAGATTCGGAAACAAACGGATTTTTCATTTGCGTCCAATTGTGCTCCTCGTGGGCTTTCCATTCACTGTTCAACACCCCATGTAAGAATTTCAGTGAATTCTCTACATGCCTGGAAGCATTAGACCACTACACAGCTAGATTGATGCATTGCTCCAGTTGATGATGAAAGGGCGAATTTTCCTCAGAGAAGAATAGTAACATCATATGGCTGAGGTCTAGTTCAAAGAGTATATTACTGATGAAAACTTCCCCACATCAGGAAGTAGATGGTTCTATGTTTGTTATTTGTGAAGATAACATAGGGATAACTATACTTCAATGGCTGTGTGGAGTGCCTGTTTGTGCTCTTCCTGTGCCTTTGTGCCAGTTTCTGGCGCAGGAAAATCTATGTGAATGGTAAGAAGATTATCTCATTCTCCATGTAGTACATTCATTTGTGTTTCACTCGGGACCTTGGTCGACCCAAGCAGCTGGTACATGTCGCCCTCCTTCACCGACCTGGCCAGATCCTCCCCCGTATCTTTATTGAGGATGTAGCCCTAGTCCTTGTCGAAGATGACACACAACCCTGTGTTGGTGAGAGAGGAGACCGAGAGGAGGTTGAATGCAGCATCAGGTACATAGAGCACTCTGTAGAACACTCCGACTTCCATGCTACGCGAGGTCTCTAGCCACATCTCCACAATCCCAATCCCCTCAGCATACACCATGCGATCATCACCCAGTGCAATGGGACAGGGAGGAATGGACAGCAGCTGCGTGAACCACTCCTTGTGCGTGGTCAGGCTCTTGGTGCAACCAATTTTGCGCATGGAGCTGGAAGAACCACTCTGTCAAAGTTCATCTTCTAGCACACTCCTAGCCTAGCGGGATAAGCAGCAGTCACACTCTTTTACTTCTGGCTGATACCTCTGGTGGTGGCCCTGCCTGTAGCATCTTTGGCAGTACATACCATACCCCATCTGGCAATGATCTTGCATTCGGCTGCGGTCATGCATTTTGCACCCACCCCGGCCCGAGTGCAGGATGTGTCATGGCAAGAGGCTCCTACTGCTGCGGAGGTGGTAGAGGATTCTGGTGCTACAGTGGGTACATTGGAATACCTGGATGGTAATTTGGTGAATGCTGCAGTACCATGGTGGCAGCAACCACTGGAGGGTACGAACATGGTGGTCCTCCGTAGCCACGCTGGTGCCATGGTGATGCACATGGCTGTTCCTGCAAAGACTAGTGTGCAGGAAACCACTATCACTGCTGCTTTTGGTACTGCTGCTGCTGCACTTGTTGCTGTTCTGGATGCTGCTGCCGCTGCTGCTACTTCATTACCTTCCATTGTAGTGTCGGGCAAGAGCGCCAAAAGTGGCCGCTTAGCCCACAGTAGTTGCAGGTGTTGCTGTCATGACTTCATCCACTGCCGCGTCCTCAGCCGCCTTGCTGGTAGCGCCTGCTTGTACCCCATGTCTAAGTGGTGCCAGTTGCCGTCTGAGCGGCTTCTCCCACTGAGGTCTGATAAATGTCATGCCGGGGGTGTTGGCACAGTGGAATCACGTCGCTCCTCTTTCTGGATTTCTTTGTAGCTCTGCAACTGCGTGTACACTACTTCCAGGTCCATCCCTTCCAATTCTGCGACCGGCATACGTCGGAAGAAGTCTCAGAAAAACTCCTTGTACGGTTTACCGGGGTATAGTAGGATGGTGTGGAGCCACTTGGAAACCGTGCAGGATGCCTCGGGTCCCAAGTTGTGGTGCTGTATCCCCATGGCTTCATCCCAGTAGTTGGATAGAGGGGCACCTCGAAGAGAGTGCTGCGGTCGTCGCAAAGGGTCAGGAGCAGTGCCATGCCTTGCACTTCCTGCCGCTTCACAAGACCCTGTCATGCCTCATATGGTAGGACGACCCCATGGTAGGATGGCCCCACTCCGTGAGTGGAGGGATTCTTCACTTCTGTCACCTTGTCGATAGTGCTGATGGCATCCGCTTGAGGGTCAGCGAGTGACCGAAGCCATTCGTTGAATTCTGTAAGCAAGGTGCGGTCGCTCACAGCAGCTGTGGGAGGCTTCAAGTAACAGCTGTCCAACCCTTAGTCCCCGGTCCATGAGAGAAAATATCTTTCCACCAGGGAACGTGTACCTAATGTAGTAGGATTGAGGTCGCGGTGGAAGCCGAGCCCATCCAGGTCACTGCGTCTGAGGTGGTTCCCTGTGCACCGCCTTGGGGTTCCATACCAGCGGTGCCATCATGGCCTTTGCTACTGACCTCTTCATTGCTAGCGTGTTTGCCCGACATTGTAGATGCATGCCATGGATTTTCCAAAGGTTTCCATCATTCATAGTGTCTGTTGTATCTCCATGTGGAAACCGCTAGTGCGGTTTCTTGGTCGTTTCCCTCATGCGACCTTCGCATGCCTCTCAATGACATGTTTAGGAAGCTTCCTTTCTGTCCCAAACATCTTCGTCGGCCCTGGGCAACCTAGGCAACCAACTTCGACTCCTGTTTGGCATCCTAAAGCTTACAACGCAGCCGCATGCGCTCAAATCATGAGTTTATCATGTGTTCAACTTCCCGTCCACATCTGACGGCTCACGTCGGCTACGACCGTCGAACTGGCTCTGATACCATGAGTTTAGACAGAGATTTTCACTGCAACATGTCTTGCTTAAAAAATGGTCATTCAAGTGCAGAAGGCTAAAACAAAAAAAGCGCCATGATGGCAAAATCTGCCTACATGTCATAAAACAACAAATAGGTGAGAGGAGCAGCGAGACATGTCCCTCGAGTCTCACTGGACGTGGCCAGTGAGCGAGGCTTTCTGGCCATGTTCACTTGCTTGCCATCGAGGCCGGGGGTGATCTTCCCATGTGCTCCATTTGATTCTAAGCGTATTTTGTCCTCCCCAACCTGGAAGGCACCAAACTAGCCTAGAGGTAATCCCAAAGTAGTGGACAACCAAACCAAACAAGCAAGATGGAGAAATTTCAGCGGTATAAATTCAAGAATCATTACATAATAAATCTGGGATCTATTGGGTGTCTTCGATGCCGATGAGCAGGGGTTGAGGGGGCCTATGTGGGAGGAGGGCATGGAACCAGGATGGGTCAGAGGGATGTGCAGCGCTGCACTGGTACAGAATGTTGATCCTTGTGAGGGACTCAGCGTTTTTGCATGCTTCACCTCAGGTCTCGGGTTTAACTTGCCCTGCACACCGAAGTGCACNCAAGCAAGGTGGAGAAATCTCAGCGGTTTAAATTCAAGAATCATTACATAATAAATCTGGGATCTATTGGGTGTCTTCGATGCCGATGAGCAGGGGTTGAGGGGGCCTATGTGGGAGGAGGGCATGGAACCAGGATGGGTCAGAGGGATGTGCAGCGCTGCACTGGTACAGAATGTTGATCCTTGTGAGGGACTCAGCGTTTTTGCATGCTTCACCTCAGGTCTCGGGTTTAACTTGCCCTGCACACCGAAGTGCACGCATGGAGAGAAGTACAGCAGGAGGATTAGAAGCGCAACCCAGTGTTGCTGCGGAGGGCAAGAAGCCAAACCACACATTGTTGCGTGCTACTTCTGCTTGTGTTTTTCTGGTAGGCAGGTTTTCCTGCCATGCACTGCTGCACGCTGTGACTACAAAGGCGTACACCCATGTTCAGAAGCCACAGCTGACGTGATGTGCACCATGCCTTAGCTCTGATGGACTGCCGGTTACTCCATTTTCTGTGGAAGCAGTCACTTCAGCCACCAAGCTGCTGTAACTTTTGCCGCTGCCAATGCTGCTGAGCCCTACTGTTGTCGACGCCATGCTGCTACTGCAGCACACTGTCACTTCCCATTTGTCCAGCAGCGTGGAGCAGCCACTCCTAATTCAGAGGAAAGAAATTTTCAGCTCCCACGGGCTGCTGCCTGCTTCAGTTGCTATGGAAGAAGGCACTTGAGCCCTAAAACTGCTAGAACTCTTGCTACCCCCCCCCCCCCCCCCCCCCCCCCCCCCCCCCCCACTAAGTGGCCACCGCTGTGCGCTGCAACTGCAGCCATCATTCTGATGCGAGTATGAAGGCAGTGTATGGCACTCAACCTAGTGTTGTTGCAAGCTGCCAATGCGGTGTCATTGCAGGAAAGTGCAACGGCAGGGACTGAGTGCCTGAGGAATACCATGGATGGGTCAATTGCTCATGTTTTTGTGTTCGGCTGGTCCACACACCAGCTCAAATCCTGAGTGCTAGGGCGCCACCTGCAAGGTGTTCATCATCCAGCAACCCAGCAAAAATTGGTGATGACAAGGAGGGTGGCGGCACTGCCCTAGGATGCCTTTCACGGCTTCAATGGCAGTGTTGTCACTGCCACGAGTACCCAGTAAGCAAAGTCAACCTAGGTCAAAGGTCACCATTGCTGCCAGGTAACTTGAGCTACAGTGGAATTTCAGCCCTGCATAGATGCATGTCTGCTATGACTGAGTCTTGCCACAGCCGCTACCCTTGCAGATTCTTCCGTGGTTGTGTGCACCGTGATGATCACGGCAACTCTAAGCGAGGATCATTGGATGGAACAAATTCTTCAAGTCCTACTTTTGCAGTGCACGGATATGGGGAAGACGCCATGACGGACCTAAGGGGGGTAGGGGAAGTGGCAAGGGTCAAGCATGCACATGCTCTAATGCAACAAGAGGCCACAGATAATCATTTAGCACCAATCACCCCTAAATCATACACTCCCCCAATAGTGAACACCATACACAACCATACAGAAGAGACAACTAGGAAATTTCCTATAATTTCTGTTGTAGAAAGTGGAAGGTAGTAGGAACCTTATAAAACACAAACCATGGTACGTTTCCATCACAGTTCTCCATAAGGGTTCTTACATACATTTTGATTTCTAGGAAGTTTCCCTTCGTCTACTTACGATGCATATTGAGGGAAAGAATTTTTTTGGAACACAACTTACAAGGGTTGTCTATACTTTTCTGGAGGATTTTTTTAATAAGATACAGAAAATTCTATTGTTACAAGCTTCCACCAATACAGTTTGAAAATCAAGGAAGTCAACAACTGCCAGAAGCTTAGGAGACCTACTTCTGGCTATCGGAAGACAGATTGGTCTTCATATGTTTTTCTTCAAAAACAAAGTGAGCTGGAAGATGACGAGATGTCTTGACGATATTGGTCGGGAATTTCAGTCCGTCGAAAACACACATTTGCTGTTCGCTCCTCGCTCCTCC
>SZWC01002025.1:59200-82928 GCA_023375785.1 Penium margaritaceum | reverse complement strand
TAGATGGGAAACTGCTGGGCCTCGCTACCGCGGGGCCCAGTAGGAGACCGGAAAAACAAACAAATGAAGTCCAAACCCCTCTATTGTGACTTCGGGGGAATTCTGAAACGTTTACGTTTTGGGTACAGGAATAGGCACTGTCACGCCTTACAGTTCTGACACCTTTCATGTAAAAGTACAAATGTATGTCGTTTACAGCTAACTGTAAGTGAGGCTATAAAGCACTTAACCATGGATTTTACTATGTGTTTTATTTTTTTGCCAAACCTTCTATGAAGTTTACTGTCTTCAAGCATTCCAATACACTTGCATGTCCGTGAACAGACGTCATAAGTAGCGTTGTGTTGCATTGTCCATGAAGGTACCATGAAACTTCCAAAGGTATGCGTTTAATATGTACACTCTATGACGAGTGTACTTTTTTGGGGTGATTAACCATAACTGATAGCGAGGGGGGGAGGTGAGCGCTTAACCAAACCCGGTTAAATGTCAGTCAGTTTCAGCTGGAAGATCTCTATTGAATTTATCATCGAACCGTGGTCGATACGGAGCCACTAGATCCTCGGCAACCGAGCTCTGCCGGTGTCGAAGCCCGACACCTGAGTAGTCGGGCTTCAGCTGCGAAGCCAAACTACTTTGCCGTCGGGCTTCGCTCCCGGCGGAGGTCGACTGTGACAGCGTGACTGCATTCAGTTATGCCATGTGTACTATTACATTCGGCACCCAGCCTGCACTCCACTGACAGATTTCATTCTCTTGACCGTCGCTCAAGCAATTAGACTTTTTCTCGACTGTGCCATGACAATCGGGGGAGTGACCATATACCCACAGAATTCTCGAATTCTACCGCCATATCCATGTTTCGCACATTAATCACGCCATATCCAATTTCAGAACTTTTTGCTTCTTTATTAATGCTATATCCAGCGAGCAGGCAAAAAAATAAGCTGTATCCGAATGTACGCGCTATGTTGACG
This sequence comes from Penium margaritaceum, assembly GCA_023375785.1. Taxonomy (NCBI): domain Eukaryota; kingdom Viridiplantae; phylum Streptophyta; class Zygnematophyceae; order Desmidiales; family Peniaceae; genus Penium; species Penium margaritaceum. The sequence continues at coordinate 81,951 of SZWC01002025.1, read as the reverse complement.
CCGCATGCCATCCAGCGACAACATGCTGACGTCGTCAACATGAGAGAAAAATCACAAACCCCTCTATTGAGGGGTTTGCGACTTTTCTCCCAAAGGTTTGCGATGTTTTTGGGTGGGGGCCCGAAACACCCCATGCGTTGAAAGGGAACCTGCTGGGCCCCGCTATCGCGGGGCCCAGCAGGAGCCCGCGCAAAAACAAAACCCTAAAACCCCGAGTGTAATTTGGGGTAGGGTTTGAAAGCGGTTTGAATGGATAAAAAAGGGGTTTGCTTCTCCGAAAAACATTTTTGAAAAAGGCGTTTTCGCTCAATTGCGATCGAGCGATTTGCCTTTTCTTCTTTTTTTTTTTTTTTCTACTCGCAAACCCCCATTCGCGGATAGAGGGTTTCATGTTTGCGCGGGCGGAGTCCACGCAAACATAGAAAACCCTAAATCCGCGAATGGGGGTTTGCGAGTAAAAAAAAAAGAAGAAAAGGCAAATCGCTCGATCGCGATTCTCGCGAGGGGGGGGGGGGGGGGGGGGGAGGAAGCGACGGGGGTGACGCATCACACCCCTTGCTTCGCTCGATCGGCGACTTCAGTCGCCGATCCGGCATGGCCACAAAAATGGATATGGCATTATTTTTTTTAATTTAATGGATATGGCGTAGTTTATATTTAAGTTACGGATATCTCAGGCTTTTGTTGACGCTTGCGCGGAAATATCAGCCATTTCACCCCATGACAATCCATCTAAACAGGTACGAAAACGAGCGACAACTCTCTGTTGACTCAAACCAATTTTAAGCACAGACATACGATAGCTATTAAACTGACATTTCTAGCCATGATTGTGTTTATGGTACACTATTATGTCTTCTTTGTTGTTGGAAATGTCCAATGTGGAGAATTTCCACCTGAGAAAAAATCCAGATGGATTTAAAAGTATTTAATACATGATGCATCTTTATGATGAAGAATTTGTGAAACATATACACATGGATGTATTCAGATTGTGGTCGAAGCTTATGCTTTACAAATTCATAGGAAAAATGCACTAGTTCACACCTTCACTCATAATAAGATCCGTATATTTTTTTTCCTATTCATCGAAATTTTGTACACACGTTGAGCAAACAAGTCCCAATCCCATGTAAGTCTTATCTTACTCGTTCATTCATACACCTCCTTATGCACTTACCATATACACTTTTATCCCAACCCCCACCCCCTAACACTTATTCCACCCACCCACCTCTAGCTCAACACACACAACATTGTACACTAGTGTATAGATGTATGAGAGACTTCTCATCTTAGCATACACTGTCACATTCACTCTCCACATGCACTTTGATCCCCCATCCCGCTCCATCTCCCATAAAAAAAATAACCCTATCCAAAGCATGTTATACATTTGTGTACCATTATACCTACACCACAATCACACATTCAAACACCTCAACATTCACTCCCCATATACACTTTCACCCAACACGACCCCCCCCCCCATCCACCTCTATTCCAAAAAACATAAATTACACACTATTGCATTATTTTAATCACAAAGAACTTGTTCATTCATACACCTCCTTATGCACTCCCCATATACACTTTCACCCAACACGACCCCCCCCCCCATCCACCTCTATTCCAAAAAACATAAATTACACACTATTGCATTATTTTAATCACAAAGAACTTGTTCATTCATACACCTCCTTATGCACTCCCCATATACACTTTCACCCCAACTCCCCACTCCCCAACACAGATTCCACTACCCACGTATAGCTCAACCCACAAAACATTGTACACTAGTGTACTTGCGTATGTGAAGCTAACTCATCTTAGCATACATCTCCACATTCACTCCCCACATACACTCTGAGCTCCTAACCCCCTCCCCCTCCCACCTAAAACTAGCCTCACCCAAAGCATGTTTTACATTTTTATACCATTTCATCTACACCATACTCACTCATTCATACACCTCCACATTCACTCCCCACATGCACTTTAACCCAACAAGTCCCCCCATCCACCTCCATTTCAAAAAACATGAATGCATTGTTTTAATCACAAAGAACTTGTTCATTCATACACCTCCTTATGCACTCCCCATATACACTTTCACCTCAATACCTCACTCCTCAATACACATTCCAATACCCACCTATAGCTCATCGAATAACAAAACAGTATGCACTAGTGTACATGCAAATGCAAAACTAACTCATCCTAGCATATATCTCCACATTCACTCTCCACATGCACTCTAAGCTCCTACCCCTCCCCTTCCCACCTAAAACTAGCCTCGCCCAATGCATATCTTACATTTGTGTACCATTCCATCTACACCACACTCAAACATTCATACACCTCCACATTCACTCCCCATATGCACTTTCACCCAACAAGCCCCCCCCCATCCACATATAGTTCAAACAACAAAAATAACAGAATAGTTTGTTATTTCATTCACAGAAAACTCTTCCATGTACACACTTCCAACTTCACTCCCCATACACACTTTCACCCCAACCCCCAATCCCCAACACACATTCCATACACCCACCTTTAGCTCAACCCACACAACATTGTACACTTATGTACACCTTCCTAGAACCTTCCTAAGACACCACTTCCCTTTATACACACTTCTTTTCGTGTATAAAATTCCTTCAATTAACTTTGCCTCCAGGTAAGGCTGCACATGGATCCTGAGATCTGTGCGAACAACAAGAAAATCTAGATCCAGATCCGGATCCACGGATCCAGAACCAGATCCTTCTACGGGGGCTGACAAACCCTGAAGACAAGTCCCGGTGAACTCCTCAGCGTAACATGTGTGTCGCTTGTTCGAATTCAAACGTTTCATATGTGCTCCTTGATTTTGAATAAGGTGATGATAACTTGCCTGTTGTGATTTGTGACGTTCCTGTTGACCTGTACAGCTTACTGTGACCACTCGGCCGTGTCCATGCTCATGCAGATCCCTGATGTGGACCCAGGTGGCACCGGGGCATCGTCTGGTGGTGGACTACCTGCTTGGAGCTGATCGACGGTCGCCCCAGAGTCTTGGATGCTGTCTGGGACCTTCTACAGTTTTTTTGCAGCTTGTAGGATTTCATCGGTGGACTGGCCGTGGGCCCGATTTGCATTTCTTTGCATTGTGTGTCCACCGTTTGTTGCCGGATGCATGCATGTGACCAGTCATAGCGTCCGCCTTGAGATTTTACACGTGTAGGTTCAGACAACGTAGCGTTCTGGCTTGTCTACGCTGAGTTATGGCCAAAACAGTGGTTTTGGGCCGGTTTTAGGACTGACCTTGCACTGCAGCGTGCGATACCCGCCGTGCGCCGCGGCAGGTACTTATGCCATGGACCTGTCATTTGTCATCTCTCTCTACAAATGCTATTGAAGCATTCTGACACTTTGCCTTGTGTCCCCTAGCCAGACCCTTGCCGTTGTGTGCATGACTTGTGACTGTCGTTACCGTCTGACCAGGCACTGACGCCTAGTCAACGGCAATATCGCTAGGAAGCTTCCAAGTATTATCTCATGGTATCAGAGCAGCGAGACTCCTCTCACTGAGCTGCGCTGCAGAGACGCAGCACCGGCAGCAGCAAATAGAGTCACCGCCACCGCCGTATCCCGGGACTTCTTGCAGCCGTTTTTTCAACCACACCATCATCACTCAGTCCCCACCACCACATTGGGTGACCTGCGGCATTTACTAGCTCCTGCAGCAGCAGCAGCAGCAGCAGCAGCAGCAACAGCACCACCACCACCACCACCGGGTGGCAGCAGCAGCCGTGTCTGGCTGCTAGCCTGTATACAAAAAAAAAGGAGTAGCAGCTCGCAGCAGCAGCTTGCGGCGGCTGCGAGCACTGACAGCACGCAGCGGCGGCAGCAGCTCGCAGCAGCAGCGACATCAACAGCCGCGAGCAGCAACAACAGCGCAGTAGTAGTAGCAGAAGCAGTAGCAATGCAGTAGCAGCATTGTAGCTGTTGCAGCGACTGCAGCGCAGCAGTAGCAAAGCAACAGCAGCGGAAGCAGCAGCTGCGTAGCAGCAGCATTGTAGCTGCTACGCAGTTTCTGCTACGCAAAAACTGCGTAACACTGTGCAGGCCTGCGTGGCACTGCGTTGGCATGCAAAGCCCCTACGCAGCCGCTAGCAGGGGGTGACGAGGTCACCCTCCCCGGTCACGCGGAGTTCGCGTGACCTTCCACCTTTTGGAAGGTCATGCGAACTCCACATGACCGGAGTTTACGCTAGCGAAAAAACACTGGCGTAAAAAATGCTAGCGTTTGTTCACTAGCATAAGAAACGTTGACGTCATCAATGCCTGTGCTGACGTCAGCAAGTTTGAGGTCAAAAAGTAAATTTTTCTGAATGTTTCAACTCCTTGAGAAACGCTGCACTGAGCGCTGACATGGCTCCGACCGGTGACAAAGACAAAGGACCGCCAGATCCTTCTTCCTCCTCCTCCGGGGTCACGAGCCCACGCTCGCAAGCCATTGCAGACCTACGGAGTCAATAGGATGAGATACGTTGCCTACAGCAGGAGCAGATCGACGCCATCCGCACGCTCACTGATCTTCTCTAGAGTCAGTCCAGGGCCTCACAACACACCTGCGGGGGAGTCGGCCGTGTCACACCTTCTGCATAGCAGTCAACATCTACACCGAGGAGAGTGGCAGGACAGGACCCGCCACTTCTTGATCCTTTGCAGGAGGACCCTGATATGCCAGGCATGGACGATGAAACTCCCGAGAGGGAGATTCGCGTACTTCAAGAGCGTCTTCGCTTGTTGCAGACGCGTTCCGGTTCCTTGTTCCCGGCGATCCGATCTTCGCCTGAGACCTTCCTTGGCGACTTTCCTCGTCCTAATGTCTTCCCCATCCCTCGTCTTTCCCATCCTGTGGTTGCTCTCCCTACGGAGTGGCAACCCAAGGACTTTGAAACACCGTCCCCACGATATGTCAGCGAGGACAGCTTTGACTGCTGGGAGACCCTTTTCCAGGTCTGGGCCACTTCTGAGGGAGTTTGGCCCTTCTACCACAGTCAGTACCAGGTTACGCATCGTGCTTAAGTGCTGACATCGGCTTGGGCGATGCGCGGACTTCTTTACGTCATGCCTCGCGAGACTGTCGTGGACTTTTGCCCCTTCCTTGGAGAGGTTGGCACATGCGCGGGTGCTGACCCACGTCGGGGCTGGGAGCTGGCATTGTCCCTGCTTCCTACAGAGACGCACGCCATCCGCGCGGCTCACATCCGCGCCTTCCACTCCCTTTTTCAGGGACCTGCTAAGCCCACAGTTGCCTACTGGCAGCGCGCCATGCGCATCTACACGCGCCTTGGGACCGCAGGAGGGACATAGTTGTGGGCGCTTCGCACGCTCATGATCGGAGTCCGTCTTGAGCATGCCAACATCTTCACGAGGTACAGCGACTCTGCGCTTGAGCCTTTCTCCACCTCCCTTCGGTTTCTTCATTGGGTGCATCAGCTTTTCCTCCAGGTGACATCCGCTCATGAGGCAACCGTTGCCCACCAGGAGAGTTCACTTGCTGCACCGATCATCGCATCACCATCGACGCCTCTCTCGCAGTTCACTTCTCCATCCTCTGGCACGCCCTCCTCTTCCTCTTCCACCCTAGCTACCTCAACTCAGACGCAAGGTGTGGCAGCAGAAACATAGGGGAAGAAGAGCAGAATGAAGCGTGGCTTGGGCCAGCAACAGTCACCGCAGCAGCAGTCATTGCAGCAGTAGTCATCAAGCGGTAGCATTGGACGCACTGTTCACTACTACAAATGTGGAGACGCTCACCGCTACACCGAGTGCCAGTAGCCGCTTGACTGGGCACGGATCACTCGCGGTCTTCAGGCTGCACACACACAGCGGTCTGCGTCGAGCAACACAGCCTCTGGTCGTGCGGCGACCACGACCGCAACAATTCCCGCTTCCCCACCGGCGAGCAGCGGAGGCCCGGACCCCCGTGACCGCACCATCGCCGAGTTACGTCGGGTCCTGGCGCTTCGCTCTCAGGGAGGTGCGAGTGTGTCGTCACAGCCGGGTAGTTCACAGACTGTTTGTTCGTCTGTTCTCGTCTCTCGTGATGACTTGTGTGGGGGAGCACAGCTGGCATGTGATGATGATGGGCCTGACAGTACAGATTGGATTTCTGAGTCTCACCTGTGCGCCCTTCATCGTTTTCCCTCCTTTGTTGCCGAGCGCCCATCTTCAGCCGAGTGTTCCATTGCCCATTGCTCCGTGACGTCCTCCAGTTGTGATTCGGGTGACACTTGGATCATCGATTCCGGTGCCACTCACCACATGACATGTCGACGTAGTGACTTTGTTGTCCTCGGTCCTGTGGCATCTGTTCGTTTTGTTCACACAGGCTCTGGTCAGTCCTTGCCAGTCCTGGGTGTTGGGGTTGTGTCCTTCGATGGTTCGTCTGACCCCTTGTATCTCTCCGACATGCTTTTTGTGCCTCACCTTGAGCTCACCTTGCTCTCTGTGCATACCTGCACTTTGATGGGACTCTCTGTGGAGCACACTGCCAACTCCGCGACAGTGACTGCTCTTGATACTCACACTATTGTTCTTCGTGCCTCTGTTGTGGATGATCTGTATCATGTTCCTTGGATCTCTTCTTCTCCTTGCTCCCCCTCCCCTCCTGCTCGTGTGTTTATCACTGGTGTCTTGTCTGCTGAGTATCAGCGTCTACTGCATCGACGTCTATGTCATGTGGGCTCCGAGACTATGTCGAAGCTTATTAGGACACAGCCCGCCCTTGGTCTTGACGCGACCTCTTTGGAGACGCCGCCCAAGACCGATTGTCTGTTCTGCGATTAGGGTAAGATGCATCGCTGCACTTACACTAACTCCCGTTCTCGAGCCCTTCGCCCCCTCGAGCTGGTCCATTTGGACCTTCTCCGTCCTCTCCCTGTCGAGTCCTTATCCGATCGGGGCCGATATGTCCTGACCCTGACCGATGACTTCACTCGGATGCGGTGGGTCTATAGCCTGTGCCAGAAGAGTGATGCCACTCTCGCAGTTCGTCTCTAGCTAGTGATGGTTGAGCGTCAGTCTCGCCACTCGCTACATACCTTTCGCTCGGATCGCGGCGGCGAGTTTCTTGGCAATATGGACAGTTTCTTTGCCGAGCGCGGGAATTTTCACCAGGTCTCTACTCTAGCCACTCCTCAGCAGAACGGTATCTTTGAGCGCTGGAACCGCACCATGGAGGGTGCGGTTTGTGCTATGCGGTCTGAGTGCGGTCTCCCAGAATCCTTCGCCTTCGAAGGATTCGCATACATGACGTGGGTCTGGAACCGCCTCCCGCACGGTCCTCTTCCGGACCACGTTACACCATGTGAGCTCTACTTTGGCCACCATGCCGATCTGCGTCTTGCTCGTGTCTGGGGCTCAGTGGCTTCTGTGTGGTACACGGAGGATCAATAGGGGTCCAAGGTCTCTCCACGGGGTTGTTTGTGTGCCTTCGTTGGTATCTCCCCGCGGTCGAAGGCCTGGCGGTTTTGGGGCCCCGCCCATCGTCGCATTGTTGAGTTCCGCGATGTTTTGAGCCTCTCACCTACCGCAATCTTACGTCAATTGTGTCGATGTCTGTCACACACGTTCCTACGTGTGAGGTTTCTCGATGGATGTGGGATTCTGAGCCTACGAGCACCTCTCGTCCGGCTGATGTGTCCGTTCGAGCCCCCTCCACTTCTCGGTCACCGGCTCTTGATGATCCGGCGATCATCGCTTTTGGCCCAGAGACCTCTCCCACACCCTTGCGCCCCACAGACACGCATGATGTTGTCCCTCTTTCCATCAGTACTCTTGTCTCTGCGGGCGGTCCTGCTGCCACTTCCAGTCCTGCGTCTCCCATCCGCTCACCAGCCTCTCTTCCCACTGCATCACCTACCCCTGTGCCTCATTCCTCACCGGATGTGGTCGTGCCTGTCTTTGAGCCTGCGGCCAGCCCTTCGAGCCCAGGCTACTCGCGTGAGCCTGGTGGTCGTCTTCGACCGTTTGGCTCTGGAGCCCCGCGAGTGTCAGGTCCCGCACCCCGGCGCTCCACTCGCAGCGTTGCGAGTGGCCATCCCGGCACAAAGGCCCTCGGCCTGAGTGGCCGTACAGATCACACGGAGGTACATCCAGCGTGTCCTGTAGGGCACGATCTCGTCACTCACGAGTTTTGTACTGCTTGTGATGCAGTATCTGACCTTGTGGTCATCAGGCCCAGTTCTAAGGCGTGTGCACTCCCCACTCAGAGCTCTACCTCGTTGGTGCCTGATCCGGGCACACTGAGGGATGCCCTCTCATCAGAGAATGCCGATGCCTGGCATGCCGCCTGTGAGGATGAGCTTCGTGCCATCCGAGAGCATGGAGTTTACGAGCTAGTTGACTTTCCACCTGGGAGGAAGGCAATTCAGGTCAAGTGGGTCTTTGGCAAGAAGGTGAAGCCGGATGGCTCACTCGAACGCCACAAGGCTCGCTTGGTCGTCGAGGGGTACTCTCAGATCGAGGGCGTTGATTACATTGAAACCTTTGCCCCTGTCAGCCGCATGACCTCAGCTCGCGCTCTGTTTGGTGTGGTGGCTCAGGATGACTGGGAACTGCACCAGATGGATGTGACCAATGCGTTCCTCCATGGCTCTCTGGATGAGGAGATTTACGTGGCCTAGCCACCAGGCTTTGAGGATGGTGACAAGGTCTGGCTCTTGCGCAAGTCCTTGTACGGACTCAAACAGTCTCCTTGGTGTTGGAACCAGGAGATCACAGGCACTCTGACTCGTGCGGGATATGTACAGAGCGAGACAGATCCCTCTCTTTTTATCCGACAGGCGCCTGAGCGGTTCACTGCCATCCTGGTCTATGTGGACGACCTCCTGATCGCGTCTCCTTCCATGGAGGCCGTGAAGGAGGCCAAGGCGGTTCTCAAGACTGCCTATAGGATGAAGGACCTTGGTTCTGCAGCGGTGTTTCTTGACATGGAGACTGCACGATACCTCAGGTGTCGGACGCTTCTGTTGCATCAGGCCCGATATGCACGCGTTGTGGGGGAGTGCTTCAGTGACCTCCTTGGCGCAGTGCTAACAACCTCCACACCTCTCATACCTGACGGGAAGAACGCCCTGAAGGTGGACAATCCCACACAGCAGGGGGAGACAGTGGATGTGACCTTGTACCTTCACCTCATTGGATCTGTGATGTACCTGGTCACTACCACACGCCCCGACATTGCTTTTGTCGTCAACCTCCTTGGACAGTTTTCGTAGGCTCCACGCGCTAGAGCCCTCCAGGAGGCTATGCGAGTGGTGCGGTACGTGGTTTCCATGCCGTACCTCGGACTCTGCTTTCGCCGGCAGTGTTCGGTGGTTCTTGACGGCTACACTGACAGCGACTGGGCCTGGAGCCCAGATGGACGCAGTCGCACCGGTTACGTGTTCCTGCTCGGTGGTACCGCTGTGTCCTGGTGCAGTGAGAAGCAAGGCTGCATCGCACGTAGCTCGTTGGAGGCAGCGTATGTTACTCTGGGTGCAGGGGCTACTGAGGCAGTGTGGCTGCAGCGCCTGTTCCTTGAGCTAGGTCAGTCGGTGCTTGCCATTGTGTTTCGCTGTGACAACCGGAGTGCTCTTGCCATTGCAGAGAACTCTGGTGTCTTTCATGCTCACACGAAGCACATTACGGTTGAGCATCACTTTGTGCGTGATCTGGTGGAGCGACACGTGATCTATGACACGGCATATGGGTCAGCATTGACATGCAGCGTACTGACTTCTTGACGAAGGTACTGGCGCGCGGGAAGTTTGTGGTGGCCATTCGTTCCGTTGGCCTTTGCCCCTTGCCTGAGAGTGGTTGAGTACGGGGTGTGTCTGTGTCTGTGTCACGAATGTTTTTGCACTCGTTGTTGCACTCGTTTCGATGCTGCACGTGTATGGACATGCGTACTATCGGGTCATGTGGAGTGTTGTGATTTGTGACGTTCCTGTCGACCTGTATAGTTTACTGTGCCCACTCGGCCGTGTCCAATCTCGTGCAGATCCCTGATGCGGACCCTGGTGGCACCGGGGCGTCTTGTGGTGGTGGACTACCTGCTCGAAGCTGATCGACGGTCGCCCCAGAGTCCTGGATGCTGTCTGGGACCTTCTGCAGTTTTTCTACAGCTTGTAGGATTTCATCGGTGGACTGGCCGTGGGCCCGATTTGCATGTCTTTGCATTGCGTGTCCACCGTTTGTTGCCGGATGCATGCATGTGACCATTCGTAGTGTCCGGCTTGAGATTTTGCATGTGTAGGTTCAGACAGTGTAGCGTTCTGACTTGTCTACGCCGAGTTACGGCCAAAATAGTAGTTTAAGGCCAGTTTTAGGACAGACCTTGCACTATCGCGTGCGACACCCGCTGTGCTCCGCGGCAAGTACTTATGCCATGGACCTGTCATTTGTCATTTCTCTCTGCAAATGCTATTGAAGCATTATGACACTTTGCCTTGTGTCCCCTAGTCAGGCCCTTGCCATAGTGTGCACGACTTGTGACTGTCGTCACCGTCTGACCAGGCACTGACGTCTAGTCAGTGGCAATATCGCTAGGAAGCTTCCACGCATTATCTCACCGCCATGTCTAATCTGTCAAGTCTGACATACAACAAATGCTTGTCTCGTCCGGTGGTTGGTGAAACACCGGTTTCCTGGTGTCGAGCCTTACAGGTCACGTGCCAAGCCATTGTTGTGCAATAGGAAAGCACCAACTACAGCCATTCTCGATGCAAGACATGGAGTTCATGATCGACAGATACTTGCACACTGTTCGGTCTTCGAACGTTCATTCAACATTGAAGCGGTCAAACTATCATTTGGTCTGTCAAACATCAAATGACTGAATGAAACAGCCACATCACAATGGTGTTATGTGGATGTGGCAAAAGTGCATGCCAAAACAAAATCGAACCCTATGCAATGTCTGGTGGCCATCGACTAAAGCGCGAAAAGAGGGCTCACGCATTCCCACTAAAAACATGCTAGGTGGCCAGAGTCGATAGTGACCCCCCCCCTTACTTATCCAAGAGCTGGACCGACGGATCCGGATTTAGGATATGGAACCCCAAATCTGGATCAAGGTGAAGGATCTGTTCCATGGATCTGGATCCTCCTCGAGCTCTTTGGATTAAATCCGTGTGTAGCCTTGGCCACAGATGGGCGAATGTGGAGTTATACATTCAAGCCACAGAAATCAGGTGGGAGGCAGCAAGCCGCTCCAGCCACAGTCTATTGAGTAGCAAGCTCAATTAGGATCGTGGGCTGGTTGCAGCACACCGGGCATTAGCTTTCCCTTATAAGATTATCACAAATTGTGCCACACATCCCACGCTCAATCTCATTTTCCTATCTCAAAAGCTCGACCAAGACTACTTGCTGATGATCCCACCGACACCACACATTGTTCACACTGCAGGTTTACGAACTATGAGGGAAATCACGGAGAATTCTGTCTCCCGCCGACAAGGGTGTGGAGTAGGCATAGCCAGGTTCGAGGTCTTTCCGTGTTGTGATTTGTGACATTCGTGTACAGTTTACAGTGACCACTCGGCCATGTCCATACTCCTGCAGATCCCTGAGGCCGGCCCTGGTGACACCGGTGCGACGACTGGCGGCGGACTACCAGCTTGGAGCTGGCCGACTACCGTTTGAGAGCCCGAGATGCTGTCGCGACTCTTTGCTGTTTTTTTTACAGCTTGCAGGCGTCTTTCGGCGGACTGGCCATGAGCCCTATTTGCATGTTTTTGTATTGTATGTCCACCGTCTGATAATGGATGCATGCATGTGACCAGTCGTAGCGTCCGTCTTTTGATTCTGCACGTCTAGGTTCAGACGGCGTAGCATTCTGACATGTGTGCGCAGAGTTACGGCCAAAATAGTGGTCTTGGGCCGGTTTTAGGACAGCTCTTGGACTGCCGCGTGCGACACCCGCCGTGCGCCGCGGCAGGTATTTATGCCTTGGACCTGTCATTTGTCATTTCTCTCTGCATATGCTCTTGAAGCATTCTGACACTTTGTCTTGTGTCTCCTAGCCAAACCCTTGCCCTTGTGTGCACGACTTGTGACTGTCGTCACCGTCTGACCAGGCACTGACGCCTAGTCAGCGGCTGTGTTGCTAGGAAGCTTCCACATATTTTCTCATGGTATCAGAGTAGTGAGACAGTTCTGACTGAGCTGCGCAGCAGAGACACAGCAGAGCAAATGCAGTGAGAGTCACCGCTGTAGCAGATTCCTTGGGGGTTGTCGGAGACAGCCGGTTGCCGTTGGCGCAATCCTCACCCACCATGTGAGATCGCAGCAGCGCTGTTGCCACCGTGCCCGCAGCAGCAGAAACAGAGGCAGCAACAGCAATGTAGCAGCAGCAACAGCGGTGCGTGGCGGCTGCAGTGAGCGCAGCCGCCATCCACAGCCGCATTGGTAGCACCAGCAGCGGCGGCAAAAGCAGCGCAGTAGCAGCGCAGCAGCAGCGGCGGCAGCAGCAGCACAGCAACAGTGGCGGCAGCAGCAGCACAACAGCAGCAGCGGCAACAGCAACGCAGCAGCAGCATCGGCAGCCGCGGCAGCAATAGCAGGGCAGCAGCGGCATCAGCAACAACAGCAGTGCAACAATGGCAGTAGCAGCAACACGCGGCGATGGCAGTGAGAAGCAGCAGCAGCAACAACAACACTAGCAGCGCAGCCGCTGCTGCCACTGCTGCATACGGAGCTACACAGCTGCTGCTACAGCTGACACCACAGCTGCAGCAGTAGCTGAGCGGAAGCTGCTACACAGCTTCCGTGCAGCCGCGGAGCGGCTGCACGCTCGCGAAGAGTCGCAAGAAAAGAAAAAAAAGGAAAAGGGGGGAGGCGAGCTGACGTCAGCTATTTTGTTTGCTGACATCATCAGGTTGTGCTGACATCAGCAACCTCCTGCTGACGTCAGCACCACACTTAGCCAAATTTTTGGCTGGACAGTCAAAAGTTTCCAGCGTCTCAACTCCTTGAGAAACGCTGACGGTTTTGAAATCCGTGACCTGTCGCTCCATACTGAGAGGCAACATGAGCCTGTCCGGCAACAAGGAGAAGGGACCAGGCGACCCCTCCTCCTCTTCGTCTGGTGTACTGAGTTCACGCTCGCAGGCCATTGAGGACCTGCGAAGCCAGCAGGATGAGATGCGTCGTCTCCAGAGAGAGCAGACTGACGCTATCCGCACGCTGACTGAGCTTCTACGTGCTCAGTTCACGACCCCTCGTGGGCTTCTGAGGGAGCTGTCGGCGTCGCGGTCTCTACCCAACAGTCGGCTGAGGCACCCGTGACAGGCGCTCGACCTGACCCACCACCTATTGACCTCCTTGATGATGAGCCACTCATGCCAGGCATTACGGATGGTTCCCCGGCTAAGGGGATTTGAGTTCTTTAGGAGCGCCTCTGTCAGCTGCAGACGGGCACCTGATCTCCTCCGTTTTCCCCGATACGATCGTCACCTAACTACCCCGGTGACCATCCTCTTCTAGGAGTCTTTCCCGCCTCTCGTCCTATTCAGCCTGTGGTTGCTCTCCCCACGGAGCGGCAGTGCCAGGATTTTGAGGCACCACCTCCACGGTACATCAGTGAGGATGGCTTCGACTGCTGAGAGATCTTGTTTCAGGTGTGGACTACTTCCGAGGGAGTGTGGCCTTACTACCACAGCCCGTGCAAGCCTACATACCAGCATAGGTACTGACAACAGCTCGAGCCATGCGCGGACTCCTATACGCCATGCCACGCGAGACCGTCGTCGACTTCCACCCCTTCCTTGGCGAGGCCGGCACAGGCACCTGCGTCGATCCCCATGGAGGTTGGGAGTTGGCCTTATCCCTGCTGGCTGCAGAGACGCATGCCACTCCTGCATCACACATTCGTGCTTTCCATTCGCTCCATCAGGGGCCTGCGGAGCCTGTAGCGAATTACTGGCGCGCTTGGGGACCTCAGGAGGCACGCAGCTGTGGGCGCTTCGTACGATTATGCTCGGAGTTCGCCTCGAGTACACCGACATCTTCACACAATACAGCGACGCTGTCCTTGAGCCATTCTCAGCCACTCTACTGCTGCTTCCTTGGGCGCATCAGCTCTTCCTTCAGGTGACCTCAGCCCGCGAAGCAGCCGTAGCCCATCAGGAGACTTCCCGCGCTGCAGCAGCCATCGCATTACCACCATCTTCCCTCCTGCAGTCTCCCTCTTCCTCCTCCATCACTTCCCTATCTTCCTCTTCCTCTTCAACCCCGTCTACTCCCACGCAGACACAGGGCGTCACGGCAGCCACCCAGGGGAAGAAGAAGAATAGGAAGCATGGATCAGGTGAGTTGCAGTCGTCATCCAATGGTAGCAGTGGCCATTCTGTGCACTGCTACAACTATGGGGACACCCATCGCTAAACCGAGTGCCAGCAGCCGCTTGACTGGGCGCAGATCACTCGTGGGCTCCAGGCTGCTCATGCTCTCCGTTCCACGTCTGGCACGTCACCCGCATCCTCCTCCGGACGCGCGGCGGCCACGACTGCAGCTGTTCCTGCCTCCTCACCGGCGAGCAGCAGCGACCCGGACCCGCGCGACTGTACCATTGCCGAGCTTCGCCACCTTCTTGCGCTCCGCTTTTAGGGAGGTGCGAGTGTGTTGTCATCGTCGGGTGGTTCACATACTACTTGTTTGTCTGTTCCTATGGCTCGTGACAACATGTGTGGGGGAGCACAGACTGCATGTGATGATGATGGGCGTGACTATACCGATTGGATTCATGAGTCTCATCTTTGTGTCGTGTGCTGTTCCTCCCCACTGACGCCTCAGCGTCCCTCTGATGCCGAGTGTTCCATTGCTCGTTGTATAGTGACGTCCACCAGCCGTGACTCCGGTGGCACTTGGATCATCGATTCTGGTGCCACCCATCACATGACGTGCCGTCGTAGTGACTTTGTTGTTCTCGATCCTGTCACGTCTGTCCGTTCCGTTCGTACACGGTCTGGTCAGTCCTTGCCAGTCCATGGTGTTGGGGTTTNACTGACGCCTCAGCGTCCCTCTGATGCCGAGTGTTCCATTGCTCGTTGTATAGTGACGTCCACCAGCCGTGACTCCGGTGGCACTTGGATCATCGATTCTGGTGCCACCCATCACATGACGTGCCGTCGTAGTGACTTTGTTGTTCTCGATCCTGTCACGTCTGTCCGTTCCGTTCGTACACGGTCTGGTCAGTCCTTGCCAGTCCATGGTGTTGGGGTTTTATGCTTCGATGGTCCATCTGGCCCCTTGTACCTTTCCGACGTATTGTTTGTGCCTGCTCTTGAGCTCAACTTGCTTTTTGTGTGTGCTTGCACCTTGATGGGTCTCTCTGTGGAGCATACCGCTGACTCAACGACTGTGACTGCTACTGACACCCGTAGTGTCGTTTTGCGTGCTCCAGTCATAGATGATCTGTATCGCATCACTCGGCCCTCCTCCCCTTGCTCTTCCTCTTCCTCTGGTCGTGTCTTTGT
The DNA here is from genome assembly GCA_023375785.1 of Penium margaritaceum. Classification (NCBI taxonomy): domain Eukaryota; kingdom Viridiplantae; phylum Streptophyta; class Zygnematophyceae; order Desmidiales; family Peniaceae; genus Penium; species Penium margaritaceum. Next base: position 66,430 of record SZWC01002025.1, on the reverse strand, counting down.
CACTCGTGTTCTATCTCCGGAACACCAGAGGTTGCTTCATCGCCGTCTGTGTCACGTGGGCTCCGACACTGTGTCGAAGCTCATTCGGACACAGCCTGCTCTCGGTCTTGACGTGGCTTCTTTCGAGAAGCCACCCAAGACTGACTGTCTTTTTTGCGCTCAGGGGAAGATGCAGCAGTGCACCTACCCTTACTCTTGTTCCATGCACTTCGACCTCTCGAGCTAGTTCACTCAGACCTTCTCGGCCCTCTCCCGATCGAGTCCCTGTCCGAGAGGGGCCGGTNTCCTCCGGTCGTGTCTTTGTCACTGGTGTTCTATCTCCGGAACACCAGAGGTTGCTTCATCGCCGTCTGTGTCACGTGGGCTCCGACACTGTGTCGAAGCTCATTCGGACACAGCCCGCTCTCGGTCTTGACGTGGCTTCTTTCGAGAAGCCACCCAAGACTGACTGTCTTTTTTGCGCTCAGGGGAAGATGCAGCAGTGCACCTACCCTTACTCTTGTTCCATGCACTTCGACCTCTCGAGCTAGTTCACTCAGACCTTCTCGGCCCTCTCCCGATCGAGTCCTTGTCCAAGAGGGGCCGGTATGTTTTGACTTTGACTGACGACTTCACCCGGATGCGGTGGGTCTACAGCCTGCATCAGAAGAGCGACGCCGCCCTTGCGGTCCGACTCTGGCTAGTGATGGCTGAACGTCAGTCCCGCCACACGCTACATACCTTCCGCTCGGATCGGGGCGGCGAGTTCCTTGGCAGGATGGACTCCTTCTTTGCTGAGCACGGGATTTTCCACTAGGTCTCCGCTCTTGCTACCCCCGAGCAGAACGGTGTCTCTGAGCGCTGGAACCGCACCATGGAGGATGCGATTCAAGCCATGGGGTCTGAGTGCGGTCTCCCAGAGTCTTTTGTCTTCGAGGGTTTTGCCTACATGACTTGGGTCTGGAACCGCCTCCCGCATGGTCCGCTTTTGGACCATGTCACACCGTACGAGCTCTGGTTTGGACACCGTGCTGATCTTCGTCTCGCTCGTGTCTGGGGCTCCCTGGCTTCTGTGTGGTACACAGAGGACCAGCAGGGGTCCAAGATCTCACCTCGGGGCTACTTGTGTGTCTTCATAGGCATTTCCCCACGGTCGAAGGCCTGGCGCTTCTGGGACCCTACTAGTCGTCGCGTCATTGAGTCCCGCGACGCGCTGTTTTTCGAGTCGCTCACCTACCACGACTTGACCTCGATCACAGCACTCTCCGCCACCCATGTTCCTTCCTGTGAGGGTTCTCGGCGGATGGGGGAGACTTCCACGCCAGCGAGCATCCCTCATCAGGCGGCTGTGTCCGCTCGAGCCCCCTCTCGGTCTCCGGCCCTTGATGATCCGGCGATCATTGCCGTTGATCCAGAGATCTCGCCTGTCCAGCCTGTTTCACACCCCACAGGTACCTCTGTTCCCACGTCTTCTTCTGCACCAGCACCTGCGTCTGCTGGCACCCCTATTTCTGTATATGATCCAGCCTCGCCCACTCCCGTTCCTACGTCGCCTGGTACTCCTGCCTCAGTGTCAGGTCCAGTCTTGCCTGCTCCAGCTGTCACACCCAGCCCCGTGTTCCCCACACACGCATCTCCTTGGACAGCGTCTCCGTCTGCCTCGTCTCAGCCCTCACCAACTGCGGTCGCATCTGTCCTTGAGCTTGAGGTGCGTCCTTTGACCTTAAGTTACTCTCGTGAGCCCGGTGGCCGTCTTCGACCACTGGATTCCGGAGCTTAGCGAGCGTCGGGCCTCGGACCCAGGCGCTCCTCTCGTAGCATCGCGAGTGGTGACCCCGGCACAAAGGCCATAGGCCTGAGTGTCCGCACTGAGCTCTCAGAGGTACATCCAGCGTGCCCCGTAGGGCATGACCTTGTCACTGGCGAGTTCCATATCGCGTGTGACGTAGCAGCTGATCTTGTGGTCGTCGGGCCAAGCACTGAGGCGTGTGCACTTGCCACGCAGAGTTCTCCCTCTATGGTGCCCGAATCGGGCACACTGAGGGAGGCTCTCTCATCACAGGATGTTGACGTTTGGCGTACTGCCTATGAGGATGAGCTTTGCGCTATCCGAGAGCACAGAGTCTACGAGCTTGTCGACCTTCCTCCTGGGAGGAAGGCTATTCAAGTCAAGTGGGTCTTTCGTAAGAAGGTGAAGCCAGATGGCTCACTGGAACGCTACAAGGCCCGCTTGGTCGTCAAGGGGTACTCTCAGATTGAGGGAGTGAATTACATCGACACTTTTGCCCCTGTCGGCCGCATGACCTTGGCTCGAGCTCGGTTCGGTGTAGTGGCTCAGCATGATTGGGAACTGCACCAAATGGATGTGAACAATGCGTTCCTCCATGGCTCTCTGGATGAGGAGATTTACGTGGCTCAGCCACCGAGCTTTGAGGACGGTGACAAGGTCTGGCGCTTGCGCAAGTCTTTGTACGGCCTTAAGCACTCTCCGCTGTGTTGGAACTGGGAGATCACCGGCAGTTTCAGTCGTGTAGGATACGTACAGAGTGAGGCAGACCCCTCTCTGTTCATCCTACCGACACCCGAGCGGTTCACCGCCATCCTGGGCTATGTCAATGATCTTCTGATCGCGTCTCCATCCCTGGAGGCCGTGAAGGAGGCCAAGGCTGACCTGCAGACTGCCTACTGGATGAAGGACCTCGAACCTGCGTCGGTGTTTCTCGGTATGGAGATCGTGCGAGATCGCAGACGTCGGACACTGTTGTTGCATCAGGCCCGATACGCACGAGTCGTGGAGGAACGCTTTAGCGATCTCCTCGGTGCAGTGCCCTCCGCTTCCACACCTCTCACACCCGATGGGCAGGATGCCCTGAAGGTGGATGATCCCACACAGCTGGGGGAGACAGTGGACGTGACCTTGTACCTCCGTCTTATCGGATCTCTGATGTACCTGGCCACTACCACACGTCCAGACATTGCGTTCGGCGTCAACCTCCTCGCTCAGTTCTCGCAGGCTCCATGTGCGAGAGCCCTTCATGCGGCTGTGCGAGTGGTGCGGTACGTGGTCTCCACGCCGTACCTCGGACTCTGTTTTTGTCGACAGTGTTTGGTGGTCCTTGACGGCTGCACTGATAGTGACTGGGCCTAGAGCCCAGATGGACGCAGCCGTACTGGCTACGTGTTTCTGCCCGGTGGTACCGCTCTGTCTTGGCGAAGCGGGAAGCAGGGCTGCATCGCACGTAGTTCGTCGGAGGCAGACTACGTTGCTTTTGGAGCAGGGGCTGCTGAGGCAGTATGGCTGCAGCGCTTGTTTCTTGAGCTTGGGCAGTCAGTACCCGCCATTGTGCTGCGTTGCGACAACCAAAGTGCTCTCGCCATTGCTGGGAACATCGGTGTCTTTCATGCTCGCACAAAGCACATTGTGGTTGAGCATCACTTCGTTCCTGATTTGGTGGAGCGACGCGTGATCTCCGTCATGTGGGTTGGCACTGACATGGAGCGTGCTGATTTCCTGACGAATGCTCTAGGTCGCGGAAAGTTCCTGGTGACCATTCGTTCTGTTGGGCTTCGCCCCATGCCTGAGGGTGGTTCAGTGTGGGATATGCGTCTGTGCCTCATCTGTTTGTGTTTGTACCAGTGCTGCACGTGTATGGACATGTGTACCATCGGGTCATGGGGGAGTGTTGTGATTTGTGACGTTCGTGTACAGTTTGCTGTGACCACTCGGCTGTGTCCATACTCCTGCAGATCCCTGAGGCGGGCCCTGGTGACACCGGTGCGACGACTAGCGGCGGACTACAGGCTTGGAGCTGGCCGACTACCGTTCCAGAGCCCCAGATGCCGCCGAGACTCTTTGCTGTTTTTTCTACAGCTTGCAGGCGTATTTCGGCGGACTGGCCATGAACCCTATTTGCATGTTTTTGCATTGTATGTCCACCGTCTGATGATGGATGCATGCATGTGACCAGTCGTAGCGTCCGTCTTTTGATTCTGCACGTCTAGGTTCAGACAGCGTAGCATTCTGACATGTGTGCGCAAAGTTACGGCCAAAACAGTGGTTTTGGACCGGTTTTAGGACAACTCTTGGACTACCGCGTGCGACACCCGCCGTGCGCCGCGGCAGGTATTTATGCCTTGAACCTGTCATTTGTCATTTCTTTCTGCATATGCTGTTGAAGCATTCTGACACTTTGTCTTGTGTCTCCTAGCCAAACCCTTGCCGTTGTGTGCACGACCTGTGATTGTCGTCACCGTTTGACCAGGCATCGACGCCTAGTCAGCGGTTGTGTTGCGATGAAGCTTCCACGCATTTTCTCACCATGACTTACACAACATATTTGCCATCTAGTTCCTTCGCACCCCAAGACCTTCATCTCTACCAACATGCACATCGCCTCGTCCTAGAACATGAACAAAGGATGCAGGAAGTACGTGGATCTACATGCATTCTACAAAAGACACATCCTTACACACCAGATTCAGTGGCTTCAGGGCTTTGATTTTATGTGGAGTGGATCATGTAACATCTAGCGAGAAAATGGTACTGCCCCCTCCCTTGAGATTTATGGCTACCTATCTATCAAGCCCGTGCAAGACGGGACATCACAAAATAATTGAAAGGGTTCAACTCTTGCAGACACACTCCAAGGTGCAAACGAATCTCCAATCATAATGGCCAGCTTGCGACTCACAGCTCGCATGCTCCCACCCTTTTTGCTGCAACCCTTCTCTAGGTTACAGCTTGACACCTTCCCCAAACGAAAACAACAGAGTTGGGCGCGACACAGCTTGCCTGCCTCCTTAGAACGTGAACCTCAGTCACCTGCTGCCGAAGCACCCGGGCCGACCAAGCCTCTTGCCTCACCTGTGAACAGATCGTCTACGGAAGCATTCCGTGTGCCTAGCCATACCCTCCAGCATGTACACTGCTGCGACTGGCAGGATCCGACAGAGGAGGTCACGCAGTGGTGATGCCCTCGCCGCCGCCTTTGCGGCTGCTGCCACGGCCGTGACTCTCATTACTACCGGCGTTGCTGCTGCTGCTGGTCCTGCTGCTGGTGCTGTTGACCGACGTGCAAGACAGGGCTCCTTCAAGCCCACTGCCCTCAGCTGCAAGTGATGCTCCCATTCCTCTCCTCCATGACAACCGACTTGACCAAATCTGTCGCTACAGAAAGCGGGCCGTCATCCTGGGACAGAGCAGACAGCGGTGCACAACATTGAGGGGGGAAACAAAAAGCAGGACGAGGGGAGAGCAAGACGAACGTGAGGGAAGAACATGACATTGCATGTCATGTCATGTCATGTGCAGGATGTTGCAGAGTCCAGTGCACGAGGCATACAAACAGATACAGATAGTGGCCGAAACAGATACTTTCCATGCACTCCCCCCTCTCCCTCCTAGAGAGGCATATGCACGCCGTCTACTGTATACACTCTGCGCACTCCATTGACCCCAAAGATGGCTCCAGGAGACAACACTGAAGGTACTGCAGGCACAACCTCAACATCTTCCCAACCCCTCCCTTACCCCGCTTCTGTATCCTTGTTGCATGCGACTGCAAGGGACATGCTGAACCCCTCCTCTCGCTCTCCCTTTCACATCTGGCTCTGTATTCACTCGCGTTCCCTCACACCAACTCCTCACCTCCCACCTCCCTCCCTCACTCTCTTTTGCCCCACCCCTCCTCATACTTCCAACATCCCACCTCCCCTCTCCTCAACTTCCTACGTCTTCATCTTTACCCCTTCCTCTCTCCCTTCCAACTCTCTCCCACCCTCCACAGTCTCATTCTCCACTCCACCCACACTCTTTCACCTGTCCCCTCCTATGTTTCTTCTCCCCCACCTCCTCGCACCTACTCACCCTTCCCATTCCCCCGTCTTCAGGGTTGCCAACGGTATTACCAACTGTACGTACCGACACAATATTCAAGCAAAGAACAGTGTGTATGATGTGTGGAAGCCACAGTACGGTCCCAATGTCCTTGCAGCACTCCTCCTTCCACATTCCTCTACAGCCTCCCTCCTGTCCCCTCCTCACCCCCCCCTCTTTCCCGATCCCATCTTTCTCCCTCTTTTCACTCCTCACATCCCTTCATGCTAGGCTCCGCCCACCCAAAATGGACACATTGCGACCAGAGCCAGCGTCAAGAAAGCGGAACCCAGTGGGTTCGGAATTTCTGCCCAGATCATGCACACTACAAAGACAGAAATACAACATATAGACCGATGCCTCCCCTTGGGCCAATGGAGCAGGTGGGGCTGGACGGGTTGGAGCCGGCCGCGGTGACGCGGCGGGAGAGGGAGGGGGGTGGGGCATCCACGATGCCATCCGCGATGAGCTTGCGGACATCTGTTGGAAGCACTGCCTCTCCGTCCACGTCCAGCCCACACAGGAGTTGCTGCTGCCCGGTGGCCGGTGTTTCCTGCGCCTGGATCTCACCCTGGTGGACCATTCGGCCAGTACCACCTGGGTCCTGGATGTCAACACCGTGCATGCTCAGGGATAGCGGGCTACCCGGCGGGGGCAGCCGTGCGGTCAGCCGAGCCGGACAAGAAGGCCTTGTACGCGACGGCGCCGCACAGGGGGCACTTCTTCCGTCCACTGGCGTGGGAGACCCTTGGCGGCCTGGGATACGAGCTTTTGACCTTCCTCCACCGGCTGGCGCAGCTCTGTCTCGCTCGTGGGCCCCACCAGTGCTCCCCTGAGGCCTTCGAGCACTGGGCCCAGTGGGCGTTGGCAGTCCTGACCCAGTGCGCCTCCCTCGCCAGCGTCCACGCCCAGTGTGCCGCCATCCGCTACTACACTGTCTCCCACTCCCAGTCCCGGGCCCCATACCTGCCGATTGTTGCGCCGGTTGCTCGGCGGGGTTGAGCCCGCCCTTGTTGACCTCTAGCTTGGATGCCCACCTTATTGTGTCGTCAGTTGCGGCTTTTATACCACGTGGATGTGCCGGTCCGTGGCGGCTTTGCATGCTCCCTTTCTTTTCCTTATTACAACGAATGCTCCAAAAAAAAGAAAAAAACAAAAAAAAAGGATAGAAAAAAGCAGGGACTCACGAGCACAACAATGTCAAAGGCTTTGCTGTAGGCGTCCAACTGTCGCTCAACGTCATCGTTTCTGCAAGAGATGACAAGAGATGGAGGGAGGACAGGGGGTCGTGAGGAAACCAGGCAGGGAGGGACAGAGGAAGAGAGTGAACGAGGAAGAGGGGGGAAGAGCATGAGAGTGATAAGTGAGGGGGGGGG
>SZWC01002025.1:31187-43324 GCA_023375785.1 Penium margaritaceum | reverse complement strand
GTGGGGGGGGGGGGGGGGGGGGGGGGGGGGGGGCGCTCCGAGTCCGAGTTCAAAACTATGAACTCGGAGCGCTCGGTACGGTCCGAGTCAGAGTTTGAACTCTAAAAACTCGGACTCTAACTCGACTCGACTCGACTCGTGGCCTGGGTCCCCAACTCTAACTCTGACTCGGACCCTCCGAGTTCAACTCTAACTCGGGCACTCCGAGTTAGAGTTGAACTCGGACGGGCGAGTTAGAGTCGAGTTTGCTCAACTGAACTCTACCCGGGTATGACATTAACAACCTTAGCAGAACCGGACCAGCGTTCGCCATTTTGGCAACATGAACGTGGCCAAGGAGGTGCGCGACCGCCTTGTCATGGCGAAGTCTGACATGTTGGAGAAGGAGAAGGCGGATCTAGCGTGGTACAGGGACTCAGGGTGTACCAAGGGTCTGATGCACCACAAGGAGTGCTTTACTTAGCTGCTCTCCATTCCCCCCCGTCCGATTGCTCTGGGTGATGATCGGGTGGTGTATGCTAAGGGGATTGGGATTGTGGAGATGTGGTCGGAAACTACGTGTGGCATTGAAGTGGGAGTGTTCCATGGCGTGCTGTACGTACCTAATGTTGCGTTTAATCTTCTCTTAGTGTCCTCTCTCACCAATACAGGACTACGTGTCGTCTTTGACGACGACTATGGCTACTACCTCGACAAGGAAACGAAGAGGAGTTGGCCAGGTCGGTGAAGGAAAGCGACATGTACCGCCTGTTGAGGGCGACCAAGATGCCGGGCGAGCAGAGTCTTGCAACAATGGTGCAGGCCATAGATAGGGAAGTCTTGCATGCGCGCTACGGCCACATCGGCATGCGCGCCTTACAGGAACTTCAAACAAAGCAGATGGTGCGGGACTTGCCCACCATCTCTAACTTTAAACAGCAGTTGTGCATCGGCTATTTGGAGGGGAAGCAGCATCGCGAGGAGTTCTCTGGAGCAGGACAGCGCACGAACGAGGTGCTAGAGCTGGTCCACACAGACTTGTGTGGCCCGATGCAGACCCAAAGTTTTGGAGGCTCTAGGTACATTCTCATCTTCATTGATGATTTCAGCCGTTACACTGTTGTGTACTTTTTCTCCAAGGATCAGTGCTTTGACAGGTTCAACGAGTTAAAGGCAATGGTGGAGAACCAGACTGGCAAGAAGATCAAGGTGTTGCGTAGCGACCGTGGCGGAGAGTACCTGAGCAAGGAGTTCCAGGACTACCTCGCAGCAGCAGGAATCAAGGCGCAGCGCAATGCGCCATACTCGCCGCAACAGAACAGCGTAGCAGAACGCGCCAACCGAACCATCTTTGATTCAACGCGCTCAATGCTTCGCGTGGCTCGGCTCGCCTACGACGTTTGGGCTGAAGCAGTGAGCAATGCGGTGTACATCAAGAACCGTAGTCTCACCAAGGCATTGGAGCAGACAACACCGTACGAGGCGTGGTTCGGCAAGAAGCCGAGCGTGGGTCATCTTCGCGCATTTGGCATCTTGGCGCACATGCATGTGCCCAAGTAGAAGCGGCAGAAATGGGAAGCGAAGAACGCACAGATGCTGATGATCGGTTATGACGTGGCAAGCAAGGCGTATCGTCTCTACGAGAGCGATACTTACCACGTCACCATCTCCAGGGATGTCGTTTTCAACGAAAGCGATGTCATCGGCACCAACATCATCTGCGAAGAGGCAGCAGAACCAACAGCTGACGAAGCAGTGGGAGCAGACATTCTCCCTGACCCCGTCTCTCTTGACCCTTCCTCTACTGTGACAGTGGGAGAATCACTCTACTCTCCCATGTCTACTGCAGCGGATACGTCTTCATTGGCAGAAGCAGAGGAAGGAGATGCAGCATCACCAGCACCAACAGCTGTACCTGTAGCACTGCACCAGTTGCCTGCTAACGCTCCAACACCAGGTCGCAAGTACTCTCTCAGGGTGCGCTACAAGCCTGGTGAACGCAGGCATTTCTGGATGTTGCGAGAGCCAGATCAGATGAATGTCACAGTTGTAGCAGACTCTCATGAGTCGACGTCGTATAAGGAGGCCATGGCTGTACCGAAAGCAGCAGATTGGGCGCAAGCTGTCCAGCAGGAGATACAGTCGCAGCTCGACAACATTACGTGGGAGCGGTTTGAGCGTCCACCTGGACGCAAGCTAATGAAGTGCAAGTGGGCATTAAAGAAGAAGAGGGGCACAGATGGCAACCTCGAAAAAAACAAGGTGAGGCTGGTCGCTAAGGGCTACTCGCAACAGGAAGACATCGACTACACATAAGCTTTTCTTCCTGTTGCAAAGTTTGCCTCTGTGCGCACGCTCCTCTCTTATGAAGCAATTGAGGACTTCGAGATTCACCACATGGACGTCAAGACGGCATTCTTAAACGGTGACTTAGAGAGGAAATCTACATGGAGCAGTCGGAGGGATTCGTCGTGGATGGCCAGGAGCACCTAGTTTACAAGCTGCAGAAGTCGTTGTACGGCGTCAAGCAAGCATCCCGTGCTTTGAACCAGAAATTGGATGCGGCATTGCAGTGCAGGGGGTTTGAGCGCAGCGAGTGCGCCCACAGCGTATATCGCTGGCAGCATGGTCATAAGATGCTCATCATCATTGTGTATGTGGATGACATGCTCTTCCTTACCAACAGCAAGTCTGCTCTGCGGGAGTTTATGGAGGCCATCCAGGAGCGCTTCAAGATGTCTGATCTTGGGTAGGCATCAAACCTCTTCGGAATCCACATCGCGCGTGACCGCAAATCACGCTCTCTCTCGCTGTAGCAGAGCCGCTACATCAAGGATGTCTTGCGGCGGTTCGGCATGGCAGAGGCCAAACCCATCGGCACACCGCTGGAGACGCCACAGTACCTCGTGAGGTTCAATGGAGAAGCGGATACAGCTGAGCGGTAGAAGTACCAGAGCGTCGTCGGTAGTCTCATGAAGCTCATGGTGGCAATCAAGTCGGACTTTGTAGAGGCTGTAAGCGCTGAGAGCCAGCACATGGCGAGCCCCGGACCTGAGCACCAGAAAGCAGTGAAACGGATCTTCTGCTACCTTGCAGGAACCATCGACATCGGCATCACCTACAATAGCAACGACAACATCATCGACTACACAGACGCAGAATGAGCTTCAAACCCTGAGGACCGCAAGTCCATCTCTGGACATGTGTTCCTCATGAATGGTGGGGCCATGAGCTGGTGCAGCAAGGGGCAGGTGGTCGTGGTCACCTCAAGCACGGAAGCTAAGTACATCACTTTCAACTTTGGAGCCAAGAAGCGGTTTGGCTTCAACGTCTCATGGCGCAGATGAGTGGGAGTGTAGCAATTCCAGTTCTTGTGCGCGTCGACAACCAGAGCGCAATCGCACTCGCCAAGAATCCTGAGCACCATGCACGCACCAAGCACATTGACATCGCATATCACTTCATCAGGCACATGGTGCAGGAGGGTGCTATCAAACAGGAGTTTACTCCAACCAGCAACAGGTCGCTTATTTCTGTACCAAGCCAGTGACCCGTGAGAAGTAGTAAATCTGCATGAAGGCATGTGNCATGGCGCAGATGAGTGGGAGTGTAGCAATTCCAGTTCTTGTGCGCGTCGACAACCAGAGCGCAATCGCACTCGCCAAGAATCCTGAGCACCATGCACGCACCAAGCACATTGACATCGCATATCACTTCATCAGGCACATGGTGCAGGAGGGTGCTATCAAACAGGAGTTTACTCCAACCAGCAACAGGTCGCTTATTTCTGTACCAAGCCAGTGACCCGTGAGAAGTAGTAAATCTGCATGAAGGCATGTGGACTCAGCCCACTCTGAAGGCATGTGGACTCAGCCCACTCTGACTGCGACAAAGTGGGAGATTGTTGGAAAAAGAGCCATCCGGCTCAGTTTCAGGTCCACAAGAGCAAGTTTCAGGAGACTACCAAATGCGTGCTTCGATCGTCGATTCGACATCACCATTGGAAGGATCAGGTGGCACAATGTCTACGGTCCAGGTTTCAGGCCGATCCAACGGTCCGATTGGGAGATATGAATTCTTGAACTTCCCGGGGTCATCGACCGCCGATATCTGGGTCACCATGGAGGATGGCTCCATGCCTTAGCTTGAGAAAAGAAAGGCAAGAGGTCCAGGGTCACGACCTGATGGGAGAAATATCCAAAACGTCCTAGATTCTTGGGTTGCCTTCTCAGAGCGTGCTGACTAGAAAAAGATATCTTTCCTTACTTTTTAGGTGAGGTGAGATCCTTGTGTGCTAGCCATGGACACATGACGATTCTTTATCGGACTGTGGGTTATGTGACCACTAGGAGTGTGTCATGAGAGCATTTTCTAGCTCTCTAGGTCGTGTGTGAGTGGTCAGCCTGATTGCTAGGCTGATTTCCTCTGTTGTGTGAGATTATGGACTCTAGTGTGTGAGCCTTAGCCTCCATGGCTAAGTGGTGTGGCTTGTGAGAGGGCTGACTTGCCCAAGCTCTAGCTCTATATGTACTCTATCATTTTGAGTGATTCAACAACCATTTTTCAGCACAAGTGATGCCTTTCAAGTCCCATATGTTTGCTGCTCCAAGGCTCTTTCTCTCCTCTAGTTCCAACAGGAGGAGGATGAGGAGGAGGATGAGGAGGAGGAGGAGGAGAAGGATGAGGAGAAGGAGGATGAGGAGTAGGAGGAGGAGAAAGATGAGGAGGAGGAGGATGAGGAGGAGGACGAGGACGAGGAGGAGGACGAGGACGAGGACGAGGACGAGGACGAGGACGAGGAGGCAGAGGACGAGGAGGAAGAGGAGGAGGAGAAGGATGAGGACGAGGAGGAAACTTGACAAGGAGGACGAGGAGGACAAGGAGGACGAGGAGGAAGAGGAGGACGAGGAGGACGAGGAGGAGGAGGAGAATGGAGAGGGGGACGTAGACGACAAGGCGGGAGAGGAGAGTGGAGTGGCGGAGGGGATAGCAGATGGGGACGCAAAGAGGAAGGAGGAGGTGGAAGCAGTGGAAGAGAACGTCAACGAGGAGTACCCTCGAAACTGTTGCGGCCTCACTTGACTTTGCATGCTAGGCAGCGGGTTGGGAGGAGTTCTAAGGGCGGGCGGGAAAGGGTAGTGGGAGAGATGGGATGGGGCATTAACAGTTGCCTGCCGTCCTTCAAGGACGTTTTTTGCAGATTGCAGAGAGGATTGACACTAGGCGTCCTGCTCATTTCTTGCATCCGCCTTTGGACAACGAACTCCCTTGCTCTTGTTTTTCTCAACCCATGTGCATACGACTGTTTCTCTGTGAGACTGATTCACATGGAATGGAAATGTGATGTCTCTTTGACTGTGAGGTAGGTTGTAGAGTCCAAGCGATGAGTGCAAGATTAAACGTGGATTCCACCTAAAGAGTAACGTAGGAAATGTGAATGTGGGGGTAGATTTGAAGAGAGCACATTGGACATGACATGTACGCCAATGTTGAGGGCCAACTGGGCAACTTTTTGTTTTTGGCCAGCACTCTCGACCTCGGCTTAGCTTCTAGGAAGGGTGTATTGGATATGAAGGAGAGAGGGAGCCTTGGAGCACCAAACCTGTGGGACTGGAAGGGCATCACTTGTACTGAAGAATGGTTGTTGAATCACTAAAAATGATGGAGTACATATAGAGCTAGAGCTTGGGCAAGTCAGCCCTCTCACAAGCCAAACCACTTAGCCATGGAGGCTAAGGCTCACACACACTAGAGTCTATAATCTCACACAAGAGAGGAAATCAGCCTAGCAATCAGGCAGACCACTCACACACGACCTAGAGAGCTACAAAACACTCTTATGGCACACTCCTAGTGGTCACATAACCCACAATCCCATGGAGACTCGCCATGTGTCCATCACCAGCACACAAGGATGTCACCTCACCTAAAAAGTAAGGAGAGGTATTTTTTTCTTAGTCAGCACATTCTGACAAGGTAACCCAAGAATCTAGGACTTTTTAGGATATTTCTCGCATCAGGTTTTGACCCTAAACCTCTTGCCTTTCTTCTTTTTTCAGGCTAAGGCATGAAGCCATCGCCTTTGGTCACCCAAATATCGGCAATCGATGACCCCGGAAACTTGAAAGTTTATATCTCCGAATCGGATCGCTGGATCGGCCAGAATCTTAAATGGTAGACATTTTGCCACCTAATCTTTTCAATGATGAAGTCGGATCGACGATCGGAGCACGCATCTAGTAGTTTCTTGGAACTTGCTCTTGTGGACCTGAAACTGAGTCGGATGGCTCCTTTCCCAACAATCTCTCACTTTGCCGCAGTCAGAGTGGGCTCAGTCCACATGCCTTTATGTAGAGCTGCTACTTCTCCCGGGTCATTGGCTTGGTACAGAAATCAGCCACCTACTTTTTGGTAGGAGTAAACTCCACCTTGATAGCACCCTCCTACACCATGTGCCTGATGAAGTGATATGCCATGTCAATGTGCTTGGTGCGTGCATGGTGCTCAGGACTCTTCGTGATTGCGCTTTGGTTGTCGACGCGCACGAGAGCTAGAATGATGCAGTCCCACTTATCTCTGCCAGGAGACGTTGAAGCCAAACTGCTTCCTTGGGTTTAAAGCTCAGAGAGACGTACTCGGCTTCAGTGCTTAAGGTGGCCACGACCACCTGTCGCTTGCAGCACTAGATGATGGCCCTACCATTTATGAGGAACACACGTCAAGAGATAGACTTGCGGTCCTCAGGGTTTGAAGCCTAATCTGTGTCTGTGTAGCCGATGATGTTGTTGTCATTGCCATTGTAGGTGACGCCGATGTTGATGGTTCTGGGTAGGTAGCGAAAGATCCGCTTCACTGTCTCCTGGTGCTCAGGTCCGGGGTTCGCTATCTGCTAGCTCACAGTGCTCACCTGTGCGAGGTTCGGCCTGGTTGCCACCATCAGGTACATGAGACTGTCGACGGCGCTCTAGTGTTTCTACTGAGCTGCATCTGCTTCTCCATTGAAGCTCACGAGGTACTGCCGCGTCCTTAGCGGTGTGCAGATGGGTTTCGCCTCTGCCATGCCGACCCGGTGCAAGACATCCTTGATGTAGCGGCTCTGTTGAAGCGAGAGAGAGCGTGATTTGTGGTCACGCGCGCTCCGGTTTTTGAGGAAGTATGATGTCTCTCCGAGATCAGACATCTGGAAGCGTTCCTGCATGGCCTCCTTGAACTCCTGTAGTGCAGACATGCTGTTGGAAAGGAGGAGCATGTCATTCACATGGACGATGATGATGAGCACCTCATTACCATGCTCGTAGCGATAGACGTTGTAGTCACACTCAGTGTGCTCAAATCCCATGCACTTCACCGCCGCATCCAATTTCTGGTTCCAAGCACGCGACGCTTGCTTGAGGCCGTACAACCACTTTTGCAGCTTGCAAAACAGGTACTCTTGGCCATCCATGACGAATTCTTTTGGCTGCTCCATGTAGATTTTCTCCTCCAGGTCACCGTCCAAGAATGCCGTTTTGACATCCATGTGGTGAATCTCAAAGTACTCAGCTGCTGCATAAGAGAGGAGCGTGCGCACCATGGCAAACTTTGCAACAAGAGCAAAAGTTTCCGTGTAGTCGATGCCTTCTTGCTGCGAGTAACCTTTATTTACCAGCCTCGCCTTATATTTTTTTAGGTTGCCATGTGCGCCTCTCTTTTTCTTCAACACCCACTTGCACTTGATTAGCTTGCGTCCAGGTAGATGCTCAGTCACCTCCCACGTACCGTTGTCAAGGTGCAAATGTATCTCCTGCTGGATAGCTTGCGCCCAATCTGCTGCATCTGGTGCAGCCATGGCCTTCTTGTACGACGTCGGCTCATTAGAGTTTGCTGCAATTGCGACATTCATCTGATCTGGCTTTTGTAACATCTAGAAATGCCCTTGCTCACCAGGCTTGTAGCGCACTCTGAGAGGGTACCTGTGACATGGTGCCGCGACGTTAGCGGGCGGCTGGCGCGGTGCTGCAGGCACAACTGCTGGTGTAGGTGATGTTGCATCTCTTTCTTGTGCTTCTATTGACGAGGCCGTTGTATCTGCTGCATCTGATATGGGAGAATAGAGTGGTTCTCCTACTGTCACAGTAGAGGAAGGGTCAAGAGAGACGGGGTCAGGGAGAACGTCTGCTCCCCTTTTTTTGTCTGCTGCTGGTTTTGCTGCCTCTTCGCAGATGATGTTGGTGTCGATGACGTTGCTTTCGTTGAAAATGAGATCCCTGAAGATGATGACGTGGCCAAGATCCCTCTCGTACAGACGATACACCTTGCTTGCCACGTCATAGCCGATCATCAACATCTGTGCGCTCTTTGCGTCCCATTTCTGTTGCTTCTTCTTGGGCACGTGCATGTGTGCCAAGGTGCCAAAGGCGCGAAGATGATCGGCGCTCGGCTTCTTGGCGAACCACGCCTCGTACGGTGTCATCTGCTCTAGGGCCTTGGTTGGATTGCGGTTCTTGATGTACATCGCAGTGCTCACTGCTTCAGCCCATAAGTCATAGGTGAGTCGAGCCACGTGCAGCATGGAGCGCGCCGACTCAACAATGGTGTGGTTGGCGCGTTCTACGACGCCGTTTTGCTGCGACGAGTATGGCGCGGTCCGCTGCGCCTTGATGCCTGCTGCTGCGAGGTAGTCTTGGAACTCTTTGCTCAGGTACTCTCCTCCACAGTCGTTGCGCAAAGCCTTGATCTTCTTGCTAGCCTGGTTCTCCACTTTTGCCTTGATCTCTTTGAAGCTGTCCAAGCTGCGGTCTTTGGAGGAAAGGAAGTACACAGCAATGTAACGACTGAAATTATCAATAAAGGTGAGAAAACACCTAAAGCCTCCAAAGCTTTGGGTCTGCATCGGGCCACACAAGTTTGTATGGACCAGCTCCGGCACCTCCTTCGCGCGCTCTTTTGCTCCTGAGAACGCCTCACGATGCTGCTTCCCCTCCAAACCGCCGATGCACAACTGTTGCTCAAAGTTAGAGATGGTGGGCAAGTCAGGCACCATCTGCTTTGTTTGAAGTTGCTACAAGGCGCGCATGCCGATGTGGCCGTAGCGCGCATGCCAGATGTTGCTATCCGTGGCCTACACAACTGCTGCAAGACTCTGCTCGCGCGGGATCTTGGTCGCCCCCAACAGGCGGTCCATGTCGCTTTCCTTCATCGACCTGGCCAACTCTTCTCCTGTTTCCTTGTCGAGGATGTAGCCATAGTCGTCGTCAAAGACAACTCACAGTCCTATGCTGGTGAGAGAGGAGAGTGAGAGAAGGTTCAACGCAACATCATGTACATACAGCACGCCATGGAACACTCCCACTTTAATGCCACGCGGGGTCTCCAACCACATCTCCACAATGTCAATCCTCTCAGCATACACCACCTGATCATTACCTAAAGCAATCGGACAGGGGAGAATGGAGAGCAGTTGCGTAAACGACTCTTTGTGGTGCGTCAGGCTCTTGGTACAACCTGAGTCCTTGTACCACGCCAGATCGGCCTTCTCTTTCTGGGACATGTCGCGCATTTTCTTGGCCACGTTCATGTTGCCAAAATGGCGCACGCCGGTCTGGTTTTGCTGCTGCTGCTATTGTGGAGATTGTTGCTTTTGCTACTGCTGCTGCTCTTTTTGGTCCCTCTTGAACTTGAAGCACCCTTTCTTGTAGTGCCCCTCTTTTTGGCAATAGTGGCACTTGCCTTTCTTCTTCTCTCTGCTGCCCAGACTGCTGCTACTGCTGGTTGCGTGAGCCTATGGCCATGAAAGTTACTTCACTGCTGCTGCTGCCGCCATTGCGCTTTGTTGCATTGCGACGTAGTTCTACCTGCACAAGGTGCGTGCAGATGAAGTCCAGGTCGAGAGTCGGCTGACACTCCAGCGTCTCTCGCACAATGTCATAGCTCGTTGGGAGTCCCCTCAGCAAGAAGAGGACGAAGCACGTGTCTTCCACAGGGTTGCCGGTTGCTTTCAGCTGCTTTGTCAGCTCTTTTGCCCTGTCCAAGTACGCCTCCATTCCTTCCCCACCATGTATTAATAACGACATCATCTTCTCCTCCAAAAGTATGAAGAATGCACGATCTTTGCTCTCATACTTCTTACACAACGTGTCCCACCTTGAAGATGCGGGTTGGAGATGGTGTTGACAAGCAGCCTATAGGCCTGCGTGTCTTTCTTCTCCCACTCCTCACATGTCACCGCCGCAGTTGTAGATGAACTTGCATCTGCTGCACCTTTCTGCGGCGTCTTTCCAGCCACCACCTCCGTTGCGGTGATGCCTTTTGCCTATGGAGGCGGAGCGCGCTCGTCGCCGCTCACCACCTCCCACAAGCCTCTCTCCTCCAAAAGGAGGCGGATACGGATCTTCTTGAAGTTGGCACGTCCTTTTAGCCTCTCCAAGGGCTGGGCTGCTGTTGCCACGCCTGCTGCTGTCATTTTGAGCTTTGGTGATGCTCAGCGCAGTCCATGAGTGGCGGCGCTACCCCTGCATCTGCTGCTGCTTTTGCCAGAAATCTGTCTGACAGAGAATTGACTGTACAGGCCAGCAGACTTAGAATTTGGAAAAACCGAGCCCACCATTGGAAAATTCAGCTCAAAACCTTTCAGATCGACCCACAAAACAGGGTCATCAACAAGGGGATATTTAGAGATATGCCTTTTTGAAAACAGGGTATGCTCCTGCTCCTACTCCAGCTCACACCAGCCATCTTGTAAACGGCGTTTCTCCCAAATGTACTGATGGAATGCAAATATTTTTGCACCAATGGAAAGCTTAGAAAAAATACTTCAATTCGCATGTGCTGCTCTTTAAATTTCACAAGAAAACGACAGAGTTATGGTCATCACAAGGCAACACTCCTACTCAGAGAGAAGAGTGCCGCCTTGGCCGACCTTCTTTTGAGCGTAACTCTCAATCCGATCGTTGGATCTCGCGATCTTGGGCTAGTTAGAAAGCTTGTTTGTTGAACTTGAAGATCCAGTGGTCGATCGTTAAATTTTGTAAAGGTTTTACCCTAACCCGTCACTCTTAACTTGACGGTCTGTGCTGGCTGAAAGTGGCAGAGCTTGGCTCTGATACCAAGTGTTTGATCTAGAGGAGAGAGGGAGC
This sequence comes from Penium margaritaceum, assembly GCA_023375785.1. Classification (NCBI taxonomy): domain Eukaryota; kingdom Viridiplantae; phylum Streptophyta; class Zygnematophyceae; order Desmidiales; family Peniaceae; genus Penium; species Penium margaritaceum. The sequence continues at coordinate 32,231 of SZWC01002025.1, read as the reverse complement.
CTTTGAGCACCAAACATGTGGGACTGGAAGGGCATCACTTATGCTGAAGAATGGTTGTCGAATCACTGGAGTACATATAGAGTTAGAGCTAGGGCAAGTCAGCCCTCTCACAAGCCACACCACTTAGATATAGACGCTAAGGCTCACACACTCGAGTCCATAATCTCACACAAGAGAGGAAATCAACCTAGCAATCAGACTGACCACTCACACACGACCTTGAGAGCTAGAAAATACTATTATGGCACAGTTCTACTGGTCACATAACCCACAATCCCATGGAGAATCGCCATGTGTCCAAGGCTAGCACACAAGGATCTCACTTCACATAAAAAGTAAGGAGAGGTATCTTTTTCCTGGTCAGCACACTCTGACAAGGCAACCCAAGAACCTAGGACCTTTTGGATATTTCTCCCATCTGGTCTTGACCCTGGACCTCTTGCCTTTTTTTTTTCTCACGCTAAGGCATGGAGTAATCGCCCATAGTCACCTAGATATCGGTGGTCGATGACCCCGGAAACTTCGAAAATTCATGTCCCAATCCGACTGTTCGATCGCCCTGAGACTTGGACTGTAGACATTTTGCCACCTGATCTTTCTAATGGTGAAGTCGGATCGATGATCGGAGCAGGCATCTGGTCGATTCTTGGAGCTTGGTCCTGTGGACCTGAAAGTGAGCCGGATGGCTCCTTTCCCGACAGGGTTGACCTGTCCAACTTCGACCTCGACCTCGACAAGGGGGAGAGCAAAGCAACATAGGTTTTGAGGCCGATAACGCATCACAACAGAAGCCAAACTCGGTTCTTGTTCCGGTTTCCGTTTCAATTGTTTCTTTTCTTGCTTTTGGGCCAAGACCCGAGGTTGATTTGAAGTTAGGCCAATCTCCCATCCCGACTCCAAGTTTGCATCTCATGCGGTTACACCTCACGCGGTTGTCCCTGAAGCTTGCCTGGAGGCAAGGCTCCATGGGCATGATAAACACACACACACACACACACACACACACACACACACACACACACACACACACACACACACACACGC
>SZWC01002025.1:6308-26910 GCA_023375785.1 Penium margaritaceum | reverse complement strand
TGCTGCTGCTTATGCTGCTGCTGCTGTTGCCACCTCTGCCGCGGCTGCTGCTGCCAGTCCTATCGCTGTCGACTGCCACAGCAGACGCGCGTGAACCGACGCTGCCAAGGCTGAACAGCAGCGCGAGACAAAACGGCGCGGAGGGCGAAGAGGACGCAGCCGTTGGTTTCGTGCTCGTAGTGCAGCCTGCGGAAAACACGGGCGAATGGTGCGCGACAGAGGTGCTTCGGAAAGGCCCGTCGGCCCTCTGTGGCCCTGATGCGCGCGATGACGTCATTATGCGTCACGTCACATCAGGTCGCGTCACCTGACGTCATCCGGAATCGGACTTCGAGTTTGTGGTTCAGAATGAACCATTGCACGCTTAGGCCCTGATCCGACGCTTAGATTTTGATTTTGGTTCTACTGGGCCCTTCAGATTACAGTGCAATTTAGACGTTTAGTTTGATTTCGTGCCAAAACGTAGTGGGTTCAAATGAACACAGAATACCCACTATACCGCCAAACACCCACTTGTCGTTCCCTTGGTCCCCAGAAGCCACCTCTTATTTGAAGGACGCTAGGCGACGGAGGGTGCGGCTGGTAAACGCTGAAATTCAACGCCAGTGTCGATTTCCAGCGGAATCGGAAGCTGCCCAACACCTTCCTTTCGGCAAACGCTCAGATCCATTGTTGGTTCTTCTATTTTTTTAGTTTATAGTCAAATTCTTAGAATAGCGCCATCGCTTGCGCGGTTGGACAACAAAAGCGGATTTAGAACTCTCGGTTTACTATCTTCAACGGTGTCCATGACCGTCAATTGCGACAGGATTGAGTCTGTCTGCGATTGTCGCCGGAGGGCGACGGCGTTGAACGAGGGCACACATCGATGGCGAAGTGAATCCAACACTCGCAAACGAAGCCAAAACTTACGGATCGGTTGTTGAGCGTTCGTTTGCGGCTGTCGAGCGTCCATTGGGAGTGCGTTAAGGGTTTGGATGCTGTGGCGTTTGTTCATTCAAGGCATGGGCATGCCGCAACTTACTCCGCGACGACATGGTTGCGACTTACCTGTCGATTCAAAGGACACGGATCTGGCGTAGTAGGGGGCTGTGATGTGGACAATCGCATGCGATGATGTGCATTGGGCATGCTGTCAGTGTCCCAACTGATGTTGGAATTTCCACCAATACATTTGTTAAAACAGAGGAGAAGAATGAAAAATGAGCTCATACACGTGTGATTTTCGCAAAACCACTTCATTAGCCGAACCATCTAGCTCGCTACGGAAAACGCCGCCCAAAATCGGATTCCAGCGTTCACCAGCCGCACCCGCAACTTATGACAAGTTGACTATCATCCAGAATGCTCAACGACTGGAAAAACATGACGTCGGCTCGAAGGTTGAAATCTAAACATTCGAACAAAAAACGGTAGAATCATCCAGCGAGCAAAGACTAACATCCAGCCGTTCGTTATAATGTAACACGGTTTGCAATGTGATTATCTCAATAAACATTCAGACGTCTGAAAAGAAACCCTCCAGACGTTTGTTTTTTGACCTCCCAGACATTAGGAGGCCTGCAACATCGGCATTCAATCAGCACGAGTCCATGTAGAATCAGCTTGTGAACAGTTATTCCAACCAAACCTTTCAAAAAGAAAAATGGCGCAATGGCGGCGCCCGAGAATGCTCACAAAAGAACTCACATTGTGCATCTCGCTTTATGAGAGCGTAAGATCATGGAATCAAAATCAAAATCAAAGCCTCGGATGTGCACCTTAGACTAATTGGTCTAGTACGCGCGTGAATGGCATAAACTAATTAGGTCACTGCTGGGAATAGGTGAAAGGGAACATTATCCTAACTCACCTACTTGCTAACATCGGTGACAGGAGTTCTAAGAAAAATAAAGTCCTCGATGGGGGTAGCTCATGAGAAAAATAATCGTACGAGGGTGCCAATGTTTCCAAACTCAATGGGGGTAGTTAGAACACGCTTTGAGGATGCAAAGTTGGCATCCGAGAACACCGAGAAACTTCCCCCATTTGACTTTTCATGAGAGAAACTCATTAAAACGAAAAGGCAAACCAAAGACAATCGCCATGAGCTGAGAGCCGAGTAAAGAAAAAAATTATCAGGGACGATCCTCAACAGTGAACATCGCAGGTGGCTTTGGCCCTCCACCTACCACACGGTGGGTGAAAGAAAAAAAACGCAGGGTCGGAGACAAGCGTTGAGCTGGCGGGTCCACCGCGTTATCCACCGCGCCTCACACGTGTACTCTTTCATGAGGAGAGTAGAACTAATTTCCACAATTTTTTCAAAGGCCTAAACATCACAGACGGGACCTTTCACCTTTCTCTTTCAAATGGACTCTTTTGTTCACTCCAAATCCCCATCACTCCCTCCTACTACCCTGTGGAAACCCTGGGTCATGTAAGCACCTGCCCTTTTAGCAACTCCTCTTCCTTAACCTCCCCTATCCTCTCACGCTCCTCCACCTAGGCCTCTTAGCACCTCGGTTTGCCTCCACATCCCTCATAGCTTCCATGTCCACCCTCATTGACAGTCCCACTGCATTTTTGCACTTTCCTTCTACTCCTTTTTGGTGTTCCGTGCAGAATGAACTACCCATCACAATGTATTCAGTTGTGTGACCTCTTCCACACGTGGTACACAAGCGTCAAAGTCTAGTTATGAGGGGGAATTGGAGAACGCAAGGGGGGTGGCAGAAGAAGAGGAGTGCAATGAGGAGATCGAGGTGGAGGATTCAGAAGAAGAGGACCAAAAAGAGGCGGATGGGGATGAGGAATGGTTTGAAGAGGATGAGGGAGAGGAATTTGAGGGAGGAGAGGACGGGGGTGATAGTGAGTGGGAGGATGGTGATGAAGGCGATGAGGGAGGAGTGGATGCATAAGATGGGGGAGTGGACCCATTGGATGGGGGATTGGACCCATTGGATGAAGGAGAGCAGGTTGATGAGGAGGTTGTTCATGGTGATGAGAGAGTTGCATCCGAGGAGGGAGATTCACGTGGAAGGAGTACACATCGGCGTGCTTGGCGGTTCAAGTACCCCGATCCCACGACACCAACCGAAGTTTAAAGGCTTCATGTCGGTGCTGTCTTCAAGGGAAAGGCCGACCTCGTGGTTGTAGTCTAAGATATTGACGTTTTACAAAAGAAGACAATATCTGTGGAATTGTGAGTGCATCCCATATATTGATGTTTATATGCCACGACGTTGTTTTTGCTATCATGTTGGAATGCTCGTTTTTTTGGTTTCCTTTATGTGCATTGATGCCCAAGCGCAAAGCAACATTGTACCGCATCGAATGGAAACAGCAAAAAGAGGAGGGGTGGAAGTTTTTCGTGTCGGTAAACTTGGACCATGATGCGTGTGAGTGGCGGGGGACAAAGAGCGACACGATGCAGATCTGCAAGGGAGGGTTACTTCACGGCCATGCAACACGCAAGGCAACCTGGCTGGTGTGCACACTTGACAAGATTGTAAGGCTGAATCTCAACTTCCGTGCGAACACACTACAAGAGATTGTACGCCGCGAGCGTGGAATAGAGGTACCGTTGAAGAATCTACATGAGTTTCTTCTTCCCCCTCCTAAGATTTGGTCATGACACATCGAATGTGGCCGAGTCATGGATTTACTCCATAGACAAGCTGAGGGGCATGCCCACATTGGATTTGTGCATGGGTGTGTACGATCACATCATGGTGAAGTTCAAAGGGCGGAGGGAGGAGGCACTATCATGGCGTAGCGATTTTCTTGATGGTTACCCTAGGCTATTGGAGAACCATCTTGCACGGGGGCCGGACGCACAGTGGACAGAGCTCTCTCAGCTTGCAGAGGCTTGTGAACATTGACTCTCAACCTGTTTGAGAGGAAAAGTGTACTCAAGTGAACGGAGGGAAGTGGTTGTGGACCTAGAGAATCGTACATGTGATTGCTTCGAGTTTCAGGACAGACAGTTTCCATGCTTGTACGCGGCTTTCATTTTTTTGCAGAGTGGGGCTGTTCTATGACTGACTTCATGCATGCCGTTTACATTGTGAAAGCGTGGAGGGATTGCTATAGTGGGATTGTGCCTCGAATGATGGTCCATGCCCTTCAGATTTCTAAGACACGATGCTTTGTACCATTGGTGAATAGGAAGCTTGGGAGGCCACAGCATAAGCAGAGGGCTGGCCAGCCACTACCTTCTGCAAATGTGGCCTAAAAATGTAGCCTGTGTGGTCCATGAGGGCACAACCGACGGACATGCTCGGGAACATTCTATCTTGTGTTCGAGAAGTTCAGAGATTGTCCTCCCACCACGTATGTACCTTCAACACGAGGGGTCACTCCTCCATTGCAGCCGAAAGCGAGTGCTACTGCTCGCTTTGCAAATTAATTCTGTACCACTACTGATATTGCAAATGCTTGGATGATACATATCGCCAATGATCTAGTGCGTGCTTTTTTTTGCACTTGTGAACCATCTCTCCTTTCATCATTGCACTTGCATGTCGTGCAATTGTGATTGATACATAGTTGAAGAATGTGATTTCTAGTACAAAACATAGTTGCAGCGGGAGGGCCGGTTCGGCCCTCCCTCCTCGCTGATGCGAGGGGTGGTTGCGCACCACCCCTCGCGTCAGCGAGGGCTGGCCGGCGGCCAGCAGTTCGCTGGCCGTCGGCCAGCTCGCTGCCGGCCGGCTGGACGGCCGGCGGCCGGCCAAGCGACCGGCCGGCCACCGGCCGGCCAGCCGCCAGCCGCCGATCGCGGCCTCAGCCGGATCGGCGGCTGGGAGGCCACGAGGGCCTCGAGGGCGAGCCCTCGTGGCCTCGTGCCCTCGCCCTCCTTGCAAATGAGCAAGAGAAGACGAAGGGATAGGGGTAGCGATGGGAGGTCGAAATAGCTGGCGCGAAATCGCCGGCGTGCCTCGCACGCGATGATTTCGCGCCAGAACGACAAAACATGAATCGAAGTTTGTTTACGACAAACTTCGACATAAAACGAACGAAGTAACTCGTGCGAATACACGAGTTCGAGGTAAAAACCCCCGGTTTGGGTCCCAAAACCAGGGGTTTGGTTAAAAACGGAAATGGGCCTCCGGAGACTCGAAATATTCGAGTCTCCCTGCTCTGGGTCGTTGATGACGATTGCCCCTCAGTCTTGCGAAGGGGGTAAACCCCTGACGCGGACTGAGAACGCCATTCTGCGAACTCGGACGACGACTTCAGAGCAGGAGCTGGAGACACGCCCGTTACAGTGGTTCTCAGAGCGAGACGACCCTCGAGACCAAGGGTTCGTCGGAAACGGCGGCTACGACATAGATAAAACGCCGCCGGCAGCTGCAAGCAGCAGCAGAAACGCCAGAAGGGACTACGGCGTCAACACTTGACGGATTCAAGCGCCATAAAGTGCGTTAGAGAGCTGAAAAAAAACTCTACTTGGTGGAGAGTCTTTCTTCCAGCCTCTCCACACTTCCAAGGGGCTGGGAGGATTTTTGTGGGGCGGGTTGGAGAGTTCCCACCTCAAAAACCACAAAATCCTCCTCATCTTCAAGGCTCCTTCATCAAAAAAAATTGGGACAGCGCCCCTCCCCAAGCTTAGGGGCTCTCACGACCTGAGAGCACCCTAAGAAGAAGGAGGGCTCCACCTTGGGGATTTTGGCGGCTCCTCCAACGACGGCGGCTCAAGGAGGACGTCGCCAAGGGGCGCAAGACGCGCAAAGGAGACTCAAGAGGAGGCCAAGGAAGACAAGAGGAGGCCAAGGAAGACAAGAAGACAAGAAGACAAGAAGAAAAGTAGTTTCTTTTGTCCTAGACCTTGTACTTCTCTTCATGCTCTTTGTCTTAGTTTTGTGAGCGGTACTCACAATCCTTGCTACTCCCTTGTATTTTGATTTTCTGTTTTCCTAGACCCTAGTTGCTACCAAGTGCCGTGAGTCACGGCCTAGGAGGACTAGCTTCTAAATCCACGAAATTATGCCGACGTGGCGGCCTAGGAAAATAGATATTAAAATTGAAATTGCCTCACCGATCGTGAGAGCAACGTCTAAGGAGGCGATTTCTCCTCGTTGTGGGGTGATCCTCACAACAACTTTTGCGTGCGAGTTGCACGAGCGACGGGATGGCAAGTGCCGGACCGTCTAAGACCAACAAGGGCAAGGTGGTGACGGCGTCACCACGAGCTCTCAGCGGACTCCAAGTGTTGGGAGCCGCCGCTGCGAGCACGGTTGCCAACCCAAGGGCAACCGTGCCGCCAAGGGCAACCCTACCGCCTAAGGCAACCGACGCCAACCTCGGCGACACCGAGAAGCGTGCGGAGGCTGCAAAGGTGCTCGACAAGCACGTCGACGCGCACATGGGCAACCCCCATGCGACGGACGACGCAATGGAGGAGGATCTTCCGGAGGAGGACCCCGTCGAAGAGCACGACGTCGACGATGGCGAAGGCGACGAGGATCGCGACCATCGCCATCGTCGTGCGACGAACTCGAGCCGATTGCTCGAGAAGGGCAAGACGCTCGTCGCATTGCCTGAAGCTGTCGACGGCAGCGATACTGCCAAAAGCAGCAAGGGCGTTGAAAGCAGCCACACGGGAAGTTCCCGCGAGAACGAGCCGGATGACGTTGCCGCGAAGGCAATTCGCGACGACCGTCGAAGGCTCGTGGAGTTTGCTGCCGAGGCCGCATGCCGACTCAAGATCACCACCGGTGGTGGAGATACGCCGCCACTCGGAGGAATGGGGGCGGACCCTCCTTCCTACGATGCGACCGCCATGGGGCAAGGCAGCGCCCACTCGAGCGTCGTCGCCGACGACAGTCTCCTCCAAAAGGTGGGGCTCCTTGGAGGCGTGTACGCGAACCGTACCCTCTTGCAGTGGGTAAGGGTGCACGGACAACGCGAGGCCCTGGAGGCTATCGCCGATGCTTTGACGACATCAGAGCTCAGGTTCGCGTTTACCAACCTGCTGGCCCACGTCGGGCAGAGCATCACGGACCTTGACCGTGATCGCAAGCTGCAGCGCCTCGCCGCCCATGAGGCAAGCCGCCGATGCAACGACCTCGACAAGGCGTTGCGGAGCGTGACCCAGGTGCGGCTGCAACAGCAAGTGCAGCGCGCAGCAGCTGCGGAGGCCACTGCCGGTGGCAGCGACGACTTGCCTACCTCGACGATTTCGGGGTCGGTCATGAACACGTCCTTCCTCCATAGTGTGGAGATCTTCCGGAAGGGCGTGAAGCTGACCGACTGGCTGAACCGCATGGAGCACGTCCTACGTGTCCACAAGGCGCCACTCAGTAAGTGGGGCGACCTTGCCACGACGCGGCTTGAAGACAAACTCTTCAAGTACGTGGTCAAGGAGTGGACTGCGCAGCAGCCGCACCTCGCGTGGCAGCCCATGCCGTGGGAGGCTTTCTGCGCGATCATGCTCAAGAAGTGCACCCAACGCGAGGAGGCGCAATGCGCCTTCCAAAAGATCAAGGACTTCAGGCAGCTGGGTAGCTCGCTCGAATCCTACTTGAGCGAGTTCACCGCACTCGTGGAGGAAGCCGAAAGCTTCACCAAGGGCAGTGGGACTCAGACGTTCAAATACCCAGAGTGCATGCTGCTGGAGTACTTGCGTGATGGTCTCCCCAGCGAGAAGCTGAAGGACAAGACCACCACGACAGCCACTGGCCAAGCTTGGACAAGCTGGAGGGCGTTGCGCGACTACATGAGCGAAGTGTATTCGGCGAACCCGAAACACTACTCTGATGCACGGCCGAACGCGCGTGCACATCAGGGGCGTGACATGCGCATGGACGCTGCAGGGGCTGGTGGGTCAGCTGGACAGCGGGGCGGGGCCAAGGGCAAGCAGCCTACAAACCCTCCGGCCAAGAAGGCTGGTGGATACAAGGGTCCCAACAACAAGCGCAGCCGTTAGAACGACGAGCTGCAGGCGGCGCGTGAGCGTCGCAACGCAGCCTTCCGCGAAGGGCTCTGCCACAACTGCATGCAGCCGGGCCACTTTAGGGCTCAGTGCCCTGAGGCTGCTGGTGGTGGACAAGAGGCCGCGGCGCTAGCTGCAGCAGCAGCACCTCGTGGGGATGGTGTAGCAGGAGGCCGTGGACAAGGCCGTGGACAGGGTCGCGGTCGCGGTAATGGGCCCGGCCGTGGTAACGGACAGGGCCGTGGGGCGGGTTTTCCCCACCCCTGAGTGACGTCGGTGGGGACCACTCTGAGGTAAAACTGGATCACGAGTGTGAGTTCATGTTTTCAGACGAGGATGTTAAACAATTTGAGTTTTTGACGAGTTCAAATTTCTCTGTTGTTTTCACCCCTCTCGTTGAACCTCATTCTGCACTTGCTGATCGACATCGCCCACTAAATCTTGCATCACCAGAGGAGATGCATGACCGAACCTGCTTAGTGGTGGCGACACCAACCACTGTGCAAGAGTTGTGTAACATAGTGATTGAGGCAAACGCCCTCAAAGCGATGAGTTCAATCACTTTCGCTGTACCCTTAGTCGACGATTTCGACCCAGTAAAATTTAAAGACTGGAAGGTGCTGGCCGAATTCACACGTGCCCACAAGATGTGGGCTCGAGTGGGTGAATCATGGGAGTTGTGACGCCCGTCGTACAGATTCCGTGTTTATCACAAACTCGGCTTACCGTCGTCGAGTCTGTTCGCTCGGAAGAGTGGAGGCAACATGACGATGCAGTTCAAAGGACACCTAGCTGGTGCTCCCGTGAACGTACTTGCAGACACTGGAGGGGACGACTCTTTTGTTAGTCTTGGCTTTACCAGACAGGTTGGCCTGAAGTACGAGCCATCGAATGGCGCAGTTGTTTTCGGTGACAACCGTACGGTACCCATTATCGGTACTTGCAAAGCAAAAATTTGTATTCAAGGGTACACACAGAGTGTCACGTTGAAGGTACTCAACCTTCTTGACCCGTTCGACGTGGTGTTAGGCGATCCCTGGCTCCGTGAGAACAAGGCTCTAATGTGCTTTGAATCAAAGCGTCTGATCCTCCGAAAAGGACAACGCCGCTTTACGTTGATTCCGAGTACAGAATAATCACCGACCCGGCTCAAAGTCCATGCGAGCTTGTCTGCAATGCAGGTCAAGAGACGTATTCGACAAGGTTGTCGATACTTCTTGGCTCAGCTGCAGAAAGTGGAGGACGACGTGACGGAAGACACGCCACAAGAGATCAGATCTCTATTGGCGGAGTTCTCGGATGTATTCCAAGACCCACCGGCAGGGCTTCCACCAGAAAGACACATGGGCCACACNCAAGTAGCTCGCCGTACGGTGCGCCGATCCTTTTTGTGAACAAAAAGGATGGTGGTTTACGCATGTGCGTAGATTACCGAGCGTTGAACAAGCTGACGGTGAAAAATCGATTCCCCTTACCGCGAATTGAGGACCTTTTTGACCAACTCCAAGGCGCAAAAGTATTTTCGTCCTTGGATTTGTCTCAAGGGTACCATCAAATCCGCATCACGGAAGATGATGTGCCCAAAACCGCGTTTCGAACGCACATGGGACACTATCAGTTCCGAGTGTTATGCTTCGGGCTTACAAATGCCCCGGCAACCTTCCAAGGAGAAATGAACCGAACGTTCGCCAAGCAACTCGGACAGTTTGTCTTGGTTTACCTGGATGATATCCTGGTTTTCTCCAAAACAATGGAAGAGCACATAGAACATCTGCGCGAAGTTCTCACAATCCTTCGGGAACAGAAGTTCTATGCGAAAGTGAGCAAGTGCAAGTTTGCACAAGACGAGCTCGAGTACCTTGGACACATCGTCGGCAAAGACGGCATCCGTGTCGACCCACGAAAAGTCCAAGCCGTTATGGACTGGCCACGCCCCGAAAATGTTGGGCAGATTCGGTCTTTCCTCGGCCTTGCAAACTACTTTCGTCGATTTATGCAAGGGTATTCGACCCTGGTAGCATCGCTAACCAGGCTCACGCGAAAAGACGTGCGTTGGGAATTCACATCTGATTGCGAGAACGCTTTTCTCAAAGTCAAAGAGCTTCTCTCCACGGCGCCCGTTCTAGCTCTTCCGGATCCATCGCAACCGTGGGAGGTTCGATGTGATGCGTCGGTAGTAGGACTTGGAGCCGTCCTCATGCAGAACGGTCACCCAGTTGCGTATGAGAGCCGAAAGCTCATACCCGCGGAAACGCGGTACACGACNTGGAGCGAATACCTGAGTCGATTCTCGTTCACATGGGAATATCGGCCAGGACGCATCAATGTGGCCGATCCACTAAGCCGACAGCCTGTGGAAATAAAAGCAACCACCGAGGTCAGTGGGTGTTTTATGGCCATTGCAACAGCAACCGTACCACCACCGGATCCCCCTGCACCTCTGCATCAACCACCACGAGAGATTATCCATTACAACGGTTTTGTAAACAGGATCCGGATGGGATATTGTGTGGATTCTTGGTTTCGAGACTCTCGAAATCTGGACAAGTATGGCTTGGTGGAGGCCGCAGGAATCTTCTGGCACGGAGAACAAGTTGTTGTGCCAAACTCGGGAGACCTTCGAGCAAAGGTTATCTCCTCGTTCTACGACCCGCCGGTCGTAGGTCACGTGGGACCCCGAAAGACCGGACAGGCACTCTCGGACCACTATTGGTGGCCAGGGTGGAGTGTCGATGTCCGTAAGTATTGCATGACATGCGACCCATGTCTTCGCAATAAGGCTAGTAACAAGAAGCCTGCTGGAATCCTACAGCAGCTTCCCATTCCTGGGACTCCATGGGAGTGCGTCAGCATGGACTTCATTATTGGTCTTCCGGACACGACCCGTGGCCACGATGCAATACTAGTGGTTGTGGATCTTTTGACGAAGATGACACATTTCATTCCTACAACCACTAACGTCAACGCAGAGGAGACCGCTCGTCTCTTCTTTGAGGGTGTCGTAAAGTACCACGGCTTGCCATTGCGCGTTATCTCCGATCGAGATCGAAAATCTGCTAGTAAGTTCTGGCAAAAGATGCACGAGTACTTCGGCAGTGAGTCGCAAATGTCNGGTGGGAGTACAGGAGGGCAGGTTCCTTCTGCTCAAGCCTTTGCTGAGCGCATCGACTCCTTGTTGCAGGAGGCGAAGGGTCACCTTCAAGCAGCTCGGCAGCGACAAAAGGCATATGCCGACAAAGGTCGCCGGGAGGTGTCATTTGACATCGGTGACAAAGTGATGCTTAGCACTTAAAACCTTCGGTTGAAGTCGCCAGGGGCAAGAAAACTTCTACCAAAGTGGATTGGGCCGTTTCCCATTGTAGCACGCATCGGGCCAGTGGCATACCGATTGTTACTTCCGCCGAGTATGAAGATACATGACGTGTTTCATGTGAGCTTGCTGGCTCCATACACGGCAGGAGGAACCGTTCAGCCACCGCCACCTATCCTGGCTGCCGACGGCCAATACGAGGTCCTTCGCCTACTCCAGCACCGAGAGCGTACTCTTCGGTCGCGCGTTGTCAGGGAGTACCTCGTCCATTGGGCCGGTTATGGACCTGAACATAATTCATGGGAGCCCGAATCTCGGTTGCCCACAGGGGTGGTCAACGAGTACTGGAGCGAGCTTGCAGCTCACACAGATCGACGCGTGGCAGGAGGTACCACCTGAACGCGGAAAAGTGAACAACATTCCCACAGGGCAGCATTCATGGACAGCGACCATAGGAGGTTGGGGACGCCCAACATGGTTGTCGCACGGACGCTCCAGCCTAAAGGGGGGAGGCCGCTAGCCGTGCTGACCTACAAGCTGGAGCTTAGGTCTACGTACCATGCACATGTTCATGTTTAGCTGGTGATTGAAATTGTTAATTTTCTTTCACAATGTTGATGACTCACTGACTGACAATCCTACTTGTTGTTTATGAACCGGGGCGGTTCATAATAAGTGGGGAGGAATGTAGCGGGAGGGCCGGTTCGGCCCTCCCTCCTCGCTGATGCGAGGGGTGGTTGTGCACCACCCCTCGCGTCAGCGAGGGCTGGCTGGCGGCCAGCAGTTCGCTGGCCGTCGGCCAGCTTGCTGCCGGCCGGCTGGACGGCCGGCGGCCGGCCAAGCGACCGGCCGGCCACCGGCCGGCCAGCCGCCAGCCGCCGATCGCGGCCTCAGCCGGATCGGCGGCTGGGAGGCCACGAGGGCCTCAAGGGCGAGGCCTCGTGGCCTCGTGCCCTCGCCCCCCCTCGCCCTCCTTGCAAACGAGCAAGAGAGGACGAAGGGATAGGGGTAGCGATGGGAGGTCAAAATAGCTGGCGCGAAATCGCCGGCGTGCCTCGCACGCGACGATTTCGCGCCAGAACGACAAAACATGAATCGAAGTTCGTTTACGACGAACTTCGACATAAAACGAACAAAACAACTCGTGCGAACACACGAGTTCGAGGTAAAAACCCCCGGTTTGGGTCCCAAAACCAGGGGTTTGGTTAAAAACGGAAATGGGCCTCCGGAGACTCGAAATATTCGAGTCTCCCTGCTCTGGGTCGTTGATGACGATTGCCCCTCAGTCTTGCGAAGGGGGTAAACCCCTGACGCGGACTGAGAACGCCATTCTGCGAACTCCGACGACGAATTCAGAGCAAGAGCTGGAGACACGCCCGTTACAATAGTTGATACATCCACTTTTGTACAACATTCAAATGTGTTACACAATGTATGATGAACTCGAAGCACCATTCATAGAGAAAAGAACAGAACAAGAATTGAATGTTTTCATCCATTCAATTAATAATTGAATGGGATAGTAGAAAGGTTCACACACCAAGAAAGGAGTGAAATGGTTAATATTAACATACTCCAATGTAGAAAAAAGTGGCAAGTGACCGATGAAGCATGGAAAAAGGTAGCTAACAAAAAAAACTGAAATTGGACTCTAGTATCCATTGAAAGACACTGATGAAACTTTGCTTTCCAACAATAAGTGTTTGGCTCAAAACCTAGATTCATGCACCCTGTACCAAGTCCATGTTGTGATCACAAGGACAAAGACAGGATAAGGAGGGAAAAAAAGAGGATGATACCGATCCCCGTTCATCTATCTGTTGTTAAGGATGAACTGCATTTTCATTCTCGCTGTCTCTTTCTCTCCAGGGATCCACGTTGTTAAGTTGTGTCACGCGTGGTGTTGTCGTTTTTTCCTCCGTTAAGTCGGCCAATGCATGTCAAGATTTCTACTCTGCAAAGACCGATGGGGTGGGTTAGCGGCAGGTCGATTCGACCGACTACTAAGTACCCCCATCGATTTCGCAAACGTTAGCACCCCCCGTATGATTTTTTCCTCGTTAGCTATCCCCACCGAGGACTTTGTTGTTCCAAGAAATGCTGTGGGTGAAACATGGCGAGCCCATCCACTCTCTCGACGCTCATGTCCGTCGGGGTCCAAGAGGAAACCCGCCTGGCCGAGAATGAAGTTTTAGCTTTATGTGAGACAACGATTTTGGAAAACAGGCATCTATCAGATGCTTGTAAAACGGCTTCCCAAAGCTGCCACTACAATTCATACTTGCATTCATTGGTCGTCGTTGTAAAACGACGACCAATGAACCCCAAATTGGTGTCCAAACCCCACATCCAATCCGCTCAACCAAATCCATCCACGGAGTTGGTCGGCAGACAGTGGGTGGGTGTAATCGTGGGCTAACTTAGACCATCTTCCCACTCACCCATTCCCAGCCGCGACCTTAGTCAGACTGATAAGTCTATGTTGCTTTCGCGCAATCAACAACTAAGGGTGCATTTGGTTTTGGCAGCACGGATGTTGGATCTGACTTTGGCACTAGGAATCCGAGTCGAGAGTCAGAGAACAATGCTACCCTTGGATAATTGTTGACGTGGAGTGACAAAGGATTGATCTATTCCACGAGATACCCTTCCACCACACCAGTCGCCAAGTGCCACTTCGGAAGGCGTTGAGTACCTCTCGATTGTGGCTCTAGTCTTCGACTTCAAAATTCGGATCCGAATTCCTACTCGGTTGAATCCAAACTAGGCCTGATTACTGTGTATCTGCATTACCCTGATGGGCTCACGTGATGGAATTCAAATGAAAAATGGAAATTCATTGGGCCGAAATATCAACGTCTGTAGTGTTCAGCCATTGCAATGGCTTCCCACTAAGGACGCATCAGACCCTGACCATCATGTGATGGGCCGGGTCTCATAACTCTCCGTGTGGCCCTTTGCCTCTGTTCTCTTTCTCATCTGGTGTCGGTTGCGATAATGCGACATGGTAAAGCTCCCTCTCAATGAACCATGGTCGATCAAGCCTCGAGTTTGATGGGGTGGGCGAGGAGCAAACGCAAATTGCTGATGGACCTGTCTGGAGCATGATATCGAGTGAGAACTAATTGTTGTAGATGCATATACGACCGAAGAAATCTTCTTCATCCTTGTATTGAGATGTGTCATCTTTCAGCCCTTTAGATAGATGGGAACCCCATGGACGAGCCCATCAAGGTGATGAAGATACATAGTTAGTCTACGAAGTCCGACTAGTGAGTTGTTTGAATTAGCATCTGTAAATCCTGAACCTAACCACCTGTTCCCCCATGCAACACGTGTCAGAACATGCACGCTGACAACAAACAAGCCTTGACACGGCCCGGTACGGCGTCCGAGCAGCTACAACTGCCGCAAATAATGTTTGAAAACTTCAGATTCAAACGGTCAAAGTTACGGATATTAGAAAACCAAAGATAATGCAATGCCGACCGTCCCTCTTTCCTGCCAAAGAAAAATCTGAGACTTCAATTTTGTTGATTAGTTTAGCACAAATCATCAATTCTTTGAGCAGCGAGGCCGATATAATAATTAGTCTGTTCAAATAGAGAGGAAATCATTGCGGAAATTACAAGTCCATTATAGTGTTGACGGACGCATTGCGAGGCCGAAGGTCATTCTTGCATAGCTCGCAAGCATAACTGGCCTTGATTTCCCGCTAGAAAATTTTGACACAAAACTAATTAGTCAATGTTGGAACCCCGACTGAATAACACAATGTTGGAACCCCAACTGATTAACATTGACTGATGCTAATCAGTCGATGTTATTGATTACACAAGGATATGAACTTTGGACCTCAACTGCTCAAGTCTAGTGCGTGTGACAGTTTCCCGTGTTGCATCTTGAAAGCATAGCACTGTGCATGCCAACCCTACAATCTCTTGATGACGGCGGTAACCCAAAGTATCACCAATGTAGCACAAGGGTCAACGCCCAAACCCATAACAATCTAGTCGTATTTTGAATCGCTTCAAAGATTTCTTCCATTGGTTTGACATAATTGGTCCAGAACCCAAAGCGCACACACCCATATCTGTTTACTTCACATGAACTAAGAGGGAATAAATCAGTGACATTGCAAACCCTCACAAAGAAGGCGATTGGTACGCGACGTAGACCTTCAACAACAAAAGCTCGTCCATTTTTTGCCCCTTCAATTGACATGGACTAAAAATTAGTGCATTTTGGATCTCCCCCCTGGTCTAGTCAGACCGTCTTTGTACCATTATTGAGTGTGTTAAGGCATATTGGACACGAACCCACTCCGGTTTGACTTCATGATAACAAGGTTGTCTTGGATGTGCACTACTCGTCCTAAATGAATGCACACAAAGTGAACTCAGCCAAATCAGTCACTGGTGATAAAAACAGTCACTACAAGATGTCATGTGATGGGTGACTCCAGATTCAAGGACCTAAAGCCAGGCACAGAACGTTGTCAAGGAAAGATCCAAAAACAGAATAAGATGACGCGCCCCAAAGAGCCCCATCTATCTGACATCATAGGTAGTGAGATTTAGCTAAATCTCTCACACATCCTTGATTAAGAAGATGGAGGAGGTGTTGAAGGGACTTCTCCAGCAAGCGTACATCCACAATTGAGGGCAGCCGGCCACAAGAAGCGGATGGCCTCCGCGTGCACTGAGGTGAGTACAACGGGTACCAACAAGGTGGAACGTACGACAATGAATGTTGCACAGTGTACGGCGGCTGCCACGCCGACGAAGGCTTGGATCAGGTCTATTAACTTTTGTTTAGAATGCCATGGTAGATGAAACATGCTACAGAGAACGGCTTGAGAATGAGGGTCCTTTGACAACAAGTGAGTCAAACTACCTAGTAATGCGAGCCTAAGTGGGTGTGGATGTTGGCGCCGAGGCGCCCATCATCCCCATCGATGCGGCACTTGCAGGGTAAGTGCTCGAGAGAGCCGTAACTTCTGTAGAAGCCTTGAATTATGTCAGATGATGAGGATAAAATGAAGGCACTCTTCCCCTTTGCCTCACCCTAGCCCTCTCCCTCCTTTCCCTCAATGAATAGTACAGTCCCCATAACAGGTGATAGATGTACTAGGTCGATCATGCGTACTGGAGTTGGAGGTGCGGATGTGCTCTTTGCCTTTGATGAAACATGAATACAGTAGTCCAAATAGCACTTTCTCCACTCTTGTCTTGTCTTTTGTCATTTATAGTGTTGAACTCCTCACTGGTTACTTTCCTATTGACCGTGATCTTGAGCTTGGTACTGCCAATAAGTTATATCGGTACCACTCTTCTCGTCTTGGTTACTTTCCAAAGACAATGTGTCCTTTCTCCATGATTCAGGTAGCCATTAGTTAGCACCATAGCGTTGATCACCTCTTCATTCATTCTCCAAAATAGCATGGTCGAAGATGATGCCTGCATTGTCAAGATCAAAGCTATGCTCGAGTGTGAAGGCACAGAAGCAACGTCATAAGAGGCACGCTCGGTTGAGGCGACATTATGCGTTGACTTCACAATTGAAATTCATCCATGGCACTCACAAGTCTTTTTAAGGATCAGCAACAAGCTATAGCTCATGCTAACTTTGGTCTCGATGCCTTAAGTGTTTTTGCCATTCCCCATGTGGCAACACCACCTCCATCTGGACAACATGACTTTGAAACTCTCCTGTCCCCCTTTGTCAATGGCCTTCATGTATCAACATGGGAGGTCAATTTCAGCATCCAGGCCTACGGTGGGTGTCTTAATGAGTACGACTTCATGTCTGAAAACTTTTCGATATTCACTGCCCTGCCATTGGAATCCACATATACCATGTGGACACTCATAACTGTCACACAGGCGTGCATCACCAAGGACATTTGAAAACACAATGCCAACCCCNATGCCTTAAGTGTTTTTGCCATTCCCCATGTGGCAACACCACCTCCATCTGGACAACATGACTTTGAAACTCTCCTGTCCCCCTTTGTCAATGGCCTTCATGTATCAACATGGGAGGTCAATTTCAGCATCCAGGCCTACGGTGGGTGTCTTAATGAGTACGACTTCATGTCTGAAAACTTTTCGATATTCACTGCCCTGCCATTGGAATCCACATATACCATGTGGACACTCATAACTGTCACACAGGCGTGCATCACCAAGGACATTTGAAAACACAATGCCAACCCCACTTGTGAAATCCTACGTGATCCATTTGGGTCCTGGTTTGTCATCCCCGCAGTGACTAGTCATGCTACTTATTTTCTGCTGGCTGTTTGATTCAATACACAAATTATCTTTGGCGACAAGATGGCTGATGCCTAATTGAGTCATAGCCTTCACATCCCTTGTAGGGTTTGCAACACTGCCTACCGATAGATTCGTGCCATTCACGCCATTGTCAATGGTCTCATTCCTGAGTTAGGAAACATCCTTTGTGTTTTCCACCCCGTTGGTTGCTTCAGCGTTCGGCAACTTCGGCACCTGGTAGCCAAAGAAAATAATTGCTTTGGATGTTAGCAGCTTCAGTATTCCACAACTATTGATGCTTACTATTTTAGCCAACAACGGCTAAAGAAACCGGCCAATTCTACTGAATTCCATTTTGGTAAAAAGCAATTGAGGCAGCAAAAAATTGCGCGAGATGCGCAAGATGTATAGAGTGCAAAGAATGCCAAGGACGAATAGAGATGCGTGGAACGCTCTTACGATGAGCATATGCGCATCCTCACAGAGGGAGATTCATAGGAAAGGAGGAGGGCCAGGCTACCATCTAAGGCTTGCATACCATGTCAGTGTGCGCCCAAGGATGGACCACACAACATGAGAGGTTGGGGGGGGGGGGGGGGAGCCAGGTAGGAACACAAAATGGTGCAAGAGAAGTGAGTGGAGACTTGCACACATGGGGGAGGATAAGTGTGATCCTGGTCTCATGGGCTGGTAGGCGTGCAAATAACTCATTGACTCTTCCCGCACACACATCTTCCTAGATGATTGACACACATGGAGTTCTCAGCCATCATGGCAGTGGTCACAGAGAGATTTTCATCAAGATTGCAAGGGATTTTCACATAATGACGGTTATTCCAACCTGGAACATCACTAGAGCTTATGAGCTACAACTTCCAAAACCATGTGTGCAAATATTACAATAGCTTACGATAAACGTAAGAGTGACATGCACCCATACATGCCTGTAGCAGATTTGGATATCTATTTTTTTTATGTGCGTACATGCATTTTTCCATGTGGGTGACCAGGTTGCTCACCCCTCTAGGACCACTCACCTGGGTCATCCCACTGTGTGATAAAACCGCTGCTTGGAAAATCCTAGGCTTTCCTTTCACTATTCCCTACTAGTAGCAAAGTAGGAGAGCCCGCTCGTCAACAAACATGATTTTTATTTCTTCCAACACTCCTGGTCCTTCTTGTGACCACCTTCCTCACCGCCACAGCCATTGTGCTATTCCATTGGCTTAAGATTAGAAGTAGCCATTTTTGGCACTGAGTCAATGGCTGACCCTCACCAAAAAGAGGCACCTGTGGCCTGAGGCTACAGGTGTCATCATGACCTCAAGTTGTTATTGTACAACAAGGAGTCATTATGTCTTAGCCACCAACACTGCACCATTATCACTGCTCGTCAACAATGATGGGACCCAGCTGCAACAACCGGCATCGGCATCAAGTCACATGCCATCTACACTACAGCAATCACTATTGACAACCGGCATGACATCTTAAGGCAATGTCGTGTTGCACAACCGCACCTTCTTCCAGGTCTACATCTCCGACGGCAACATTTGTCAGCTCGCAACAGTGGTAGGTATCACCTTCCGCTAAGCTGCCAGTAACTATTGTACTGATGAGAGATCGATGAAAGGAGGGACAGGAAGCCACAAGCAATATCTTTCTAACCATGGCCACACCGCTCAACCATTGCTACCGGAAGTGGATGGTGACACCCTACTACCGGTTACATTCAGATAACAATCAATAACTGTTGGGCTTGACCCTGTTGCATAATTAGGCTTCCCCCTAGTAGCCAGTGTGCAGAAATTCCTCCAGGATGAGTTACAAAAACAAGCGGATCCAATTCATGCTCACACCACGCTTTCCAAGAGGGAGAGGCCAGCGCAACATACCCTGATTGCTTGACTTTGGTCGTTTAACCTTACGCACAGGTTGTGAGCATGCATGTTTGACTCAGAATCCAGAACATTTCTGAATTTCAAAGACCCATAATTCTGTGAGGTGTTGTAGCCATTGTGCAATAGTTCGGCCCTGGTTGTTTGGAACAAACAAAACAATATCCGTTGTAAGTGAATATCTGAATCTTGGCGGCAGTATGGTAAGTCGGGTGCACAATTGTTGTACACTGCCGGTGACGGTGCTATCAGTAGGAGTGCCATGTCATCGGTAGCCAGCTGGTCCCGCCATTGGAGGAACTCCAAGCAGCAGCAGTATCAACAGTTGTAACTTTGGCTGTAGCTACAGCATCAGCACCAGTAGCAAATCAGTGGCAGCAGCAGCAACATAAGCAATAGCAGGAGCAACATGAGCAGCATTAGCAGTGTCAACGTCTAGCAGCAGCAAAATAAGTAACATTTTATTACATGACAACGGATTCTATTATTTCTCACACGCAAGAATGGCTTCACCACTGCCTACTGCGCCAATCCCTACATCCTCTACAGCTTCCTGATAATAGAACCTCCTTGACAACGAGCTCTCCTCCTAGGAGGCTTGTCTAGAGCGTGAGAAATAAATGTGCTGCCACCAGAGTAGTGCTCAATACTCCCCCAGATAGGAGTACGATCGGAGACAGGCATACAAGCGCAAGGACTCTGTGCACTACTGAGGCTTTCAATTGGCTTTGGATGACTCACAGAAACAGTAGGGTATACCGCCAACAGGTCTGCTGTGTGATCACCAACCTCGTCCAATGCATGTAAGCTCATCCATTGCCCTTATAACTCATCGAAAATGGCAAGGAGGAGTGGTCGGTGGAGTAGCTAGAGCACCTAATCACAACTCTATTCATGCATGCCCCTGGCCTGCACCTACGGACCCCCTCCTCTAGCTGCTTCTTGTCCTCCATTGCATGCATTGTCTTCTCTGAGGCTACTCTAGACCTGAGTGCTGCAGTTACCACTACCTTTGCAGCCATTGCACACGTGGCTTGTGTGCTGAGGGGCATTGCCGATGGCTGGGCCATTGAGGTATATATTGTAGCTACTCTCTCTCTCTCTCTCTCTCTCTCTCTCTCTCTCTCTCTCTATCTCTCTCTCTCTCTCTCTCTCTCTCTCTCCCTCTCTCTCTCTCTCTCTCTCTCTCTCTCTCTCT